>JAJMZR010014200.1:0-12817 GCA_023807225.1 Epidinium caudatum
AGTGGTAGCATAAAGGGTTAAATCATTATTTTTTTTTAATTATGATGATTGTTAATTAAAAAAAATATTTTGATAATAATTTTTTTTAAGCGATTTAACATTATAATATATTATTATTAGCAGGAATAATTAAATAATTGAAATTATCTATAAAAAATAAAAAATATAAATAAACTAATGAATGATATTTATTCAGAAGATAAGAAAAAAGAAAAGAAGAAAAAAATTGTTAAGGGACGAGGGTCGGCTGAACTAGGAGATTTTTTTTTAAGTGAAAAAAGTGATAAAATCAAATATTATAGTTATCCAAAGATATATATGAAATTCCATTCTACCCCTTTAGAACTAAAAATAGCTGCACCTCCTAAAAAAAAGGAAAAAAAAGAATTCATAGAAGAAGAAGATGAAGAAAAATCGGATAATAGAGGAAGTTATTCAAGTGAAAAAGAATCAAGTGAAGTCAGTGAGAAAGAGAAAAAGAAAAAAGAAAAAAGACCGAAAAATAAAACAAGCCAAGAAGATAAAAAATATCAAAAAGAGTTGAGTAAAAGAAAGAAACGAAATAAAGAAAAATCAAAATATAAAAAAGAAGGAAGTACTTCAGAAGAAGAATCTAATTCTTCTGAAATGGAAGAAAAAAAGAGAGACATAAAATCTTTAGAAAAGATGCTTCAACAACTTTTAGCGCAAAAAAAAATAAAAAAACAAAAAAAAAAGAAAAAAAACAAAGAGCCAAATAGTTCAGAATCAGAAGATGAATCTAAAAGTAGCTCTGAAATTGAAGACAAAAAAGCGAAGACAAAAAAATCAAAAAATAATAGAGAAATTGATGAAGATGAATCTAAAAGTAAGGAAAAAGAAAATAAGAAATCAAATAAAGATAATGCTGAAGAATCAGAGTCTGAAGAATTTGAAAAAAGAAAAAATTCTAAAAAAAGAGAAAAGAAAGAAAAATTGAAGCTAAGAAAAAATAGTGAAGAAGAGAATGAAGAAGACGAAAATAAAAATAGTGAACAAGAAGAAAAAAAAATAAAATTTAAAAATATAACTAAAAAAAATGAAAGGAAAAAAAAACATGATTCAGATAATGAAAGCCAATTAGAAAAAGATAATACGGAATCTGATGACAGGAAAGAAAAAAAGAAATCAAAAAGTAATAAAATGAATAAATCTAAAAGGAAAATAGAAGAAAAATCATCTGAAAATGATGAGGAAGAAGATAAATTAAAAATAAGTGAAAATGTAAAAAATAAAAATTCTTCCTCAAACAAAAGAGAACAAGTTGAAAAATTAAATAAAGAATCTAATAAGGAATATGGAAATATATTTGATAGTGATTCAGAAGTTAAGTATAAATTAAATTCAAAAAACTCAAAGAAAGATAAAAATAGAAATAGTGATAGTGATTCAAAGGAGAAAGAAACATTAAATCCAAAAAAGAATAAAAAGATAGAAAGTTCTTTTGATTCAGATGAGGAAGAAATAACAATAAAATCAAGAAGAAATAAAAGGGATAAAAATAAAGATAGTAATAGTGATTCAGAAAAGGTAGTAAAAAATTTAAAATCAAAAAGGAGTAAAAAGAAAATTCATGATAGTTCTTTAGATGAGGGAGAAAAAAATTCAAAGAAAAAAACAAAAAATAAAAATAAGGATGATAGTCAGGAATCAGAGGAAGATAAAGAAATAGATGAAGATGAAGATGAAAATGAAAATGATTATAGCAAAAAGAAAAAACATAAAAAAAGGAAACAAAGAAAAAAAAAAATTTCTTCAGATTATAGTAGTGAGTCAAGAAATAAAAAGAAAAAAGGAGGTGACAAGAAGAAAAATGAGAATAGTTCAGATGAAGAAGATTCAGAAGACAATCAAAATTCCGAAATATTACAAGTTTTACAAAAGTTAGAGAAAACTCTGAAAAGCATAAAATCAAAAACTGTAAAAAAAAAAAAATCAGAAAAGAAAAGGAAAAAATACGATAATTCAGAGGAAGAAGAAGAAGAAAAAGAAGAAGATGAAGATGAAGAAAGTAAATCTGATAATAAAAAAGATAAAAAATATGAAGAAAAAAATGAGAAAAATAAAAAGGATAAAAAAATAGAAAAAAATGATTCTAAAAGAAAAGAAATAGAATTAGATGATAAGAATGAAGATAAAAAGAACAACAAAAAAGAAGAAAATGGAGAAAAAGAAGAAAACAATGAAAAAGGAGATTTAAAAGCAGATTTAGAAAAAGACAAAATGAAAAAAAGAAAAATATCATCATCTTCCTCTTCATCTAATTCAAGTAAAAAGAGCAAAGAAGAAAATAAAAAAATACAAAACAATGAAGAAACTAATAATAAAATCCCAAAAATACAAAACAAAATAGCAAACGAACAAAATAAAAAAGATTATCAAGAATATATTACTAATATACATACAATAAAAGTTCTACCAAAATCAAAGAATGAAAATGGATTTTTAAAAGATAATGTAAATAATCCTCAAAAAAAATCATTAGATGAATTTATTAATTCAGCAAACCTAAAAATTGAAGAAAATATATATATTCTTGAAGAAGATAAAAAGAAATTAAGAGACCATGAAGATTTTTTTAATAAAATGGGATATGTTTTAACTGATAAATCATGCGAAAGAATGGCTATGCTAATTCATTATATTTTAAGTGGAATACCAGTTTTATTAGAAGGTCCCACTGGTACATCAAAAACAAGAACAACATTAGTTGCCTGTGAATATATAACACAAATAGTAAATAAAGACTCAGAATTTGATGATTCATTATTAAGATTAAATTTGAATGGAGAGACTAAAATAGATGATTTATTAGTAAAATTAACTGGAGATAATCAATCAGCCTCTGGACTTAAAATAGAAGAAGGAAAATTTTTTAGAGCATATACAAAAGGACATAAAATTCTTTTAGATGATGTTAATTTAGCTCCAAGAGAAGTTCTTGAATGTATTCAACAAGCATTAGATAATAAAATTTTAAGTGTTGAATTAACGGGGAAAGTTTTGGAAAAATATAAAATGCATAAAAATTTTGGAATAATTGCAACACAAAATCCAAACAATGGTGCTTTTTCAAATAAAAGACAAGAATTAGGATTAGGTTTTCTTTCAAGATTTCAAAAAATAAATTTTCCTAATTTTACAAAAGAAGAATTAATAGATATTACTAAAGGTTTGGCTAAACAAAATAAGTATGAAGGAAAAGATGACATATTAATAGATATCGTTTCATTTCATATGGATTGGAAAGAAAAAACAAATTCTGTTGATGATGCTCAATGCTTTACAATAAGAGAAATCGAAGGTGTAATAAGAGCTTTGACTCAAAATAAAAATTTATATGATGTAATAATGACAATATATGGAGCAAGATATCAAAAAGAAATGAAAAATGAATTAAAAAAGCAATTAAAAAAATATAATACTTTGAAAAATTTAAAGCCGTCTCCCCCATCTTTACCAGAAGAATTCCCTTATTGTTTTCCTAATAATAGTTTAAGTGAAACAGTTTCTTCAGTACTATTATCTTTAACAAATGAAAGGCATTCAATAATAGTAGGAGAAGATGAAAGTGGTATTACACAAGTGGCAAGATGGTGTGCAGATTGTTTTAATAAAATGATGAATAATGGAAATCAGGCTAGTTATCTATGTTTATGTACAAAAAATTTACAATGCTCGGATTTAATAGGGAAAACTATACCTTGCTTCAAAAATGATAATTCAAAAAATAATGAAATTTTAAAATTCAAAGCTGGCATTTTAGTAGAAGCTATCGAAAATGGAAGAATTGTTGTTTTAGATTGCATAAATGAAGTTAATGGTACAATATGTGAAAGATTAAATGTCTTGTTGGATAAAAAAAATAGTGAGGAAGAAGAATATTTTGATTTACCAGAAAATACTGAACATTTAAGAATTCGTATACATAAAAATTTTAGAATAATATGTACTTGTAATTTGAATAAATTAAAAGATATGTCTCCTTCCTTTGTCAATAGGTTTGATGTTGTTGTTTTAGAAAATCAATTAGAAAATTTGAATAATACACAATATTCTAAATTAATTTCTAATATTTTTAATACATTTGAGCAAATACCAAAACGGCAAAAAAAAAATAATGTTCAGGCTCAAACCAAAATAGATAATATAGAATTTGATGAAGAAGAAGAAGATAAAAGTGAAAATAGTGAAATAGAAAATATTAAGACTTTAGAAAGTAAAGAAGAAATGATAAAAAGAGAAGATAAATTTATGAATGATGAAAAAAATATGATTAATAAAATTATTGAAAAAATAAAAATTTTACCAGAAAAGAAAGAAAATAAAGAAAGCAATGAAAGTGAGTATTCCCATATTAGAACAATATCTGCATTAAGTAGATTTTGTTATGGAATAGCAAAATTAAGGAAACTATTTGGACTAAAATATGGAAAATATAAAATAACAGATGATGATATAATAAATACAGTATTTGAAATGAGATTTAGAGATGATAATGAAAAAATAGAAATAAGTGATAATATAAAAGAGGTATTATTAAAAGAAATAATAGAAGAAAATGAAAGAAAAATGAAAGGAATTAAAAAAGATAAATATGAAAAATATTTCTTTGAAAAATCTGAAAGTTTAAAAAAATTTGTTTTATTCATATATATTTCTTCTTTAATTAATCAAAATTTATGTGTGGTCACTCCCCCTGGACTAGGGAAAGCAAATGAAATCCGTTTGATTGCAGAAATAAGAGCTAAAACTTTAGGCCAGGAGATTCCTTTTTACATTCATACACATCTTTCTAGCACAAAACCAAATGATTTTTATGGAACAACTACAATAAGTGATTCACAAGTAATTTTTAAAGAGGGAAGTCTTACTTCAGCTATAAAAGAAGGAAGCGTATATATTGCTGATGCATTTAATAATTCTTCTGAATTAAATATGGAATCTGTGACTCCAGTCTTAGAACAAATATTTAATCAAGATTTAGTAATTCCTGGAATAGATGGAACTGCATTTATTGACCCTAATTTCTTTTTCATTATATGTCAAAATGATGTTGGAACTTTTGGAACAAATGAATTGCCTTATAAAATAAAAACAAAATTAAGAAAAGTATATCCTGTGATAAAAAAAGAAGATATAGAATCAATTTGTGTTTCTTTGAATAATTCTTTATATGAACAAGGTCAAAAAAATAAATTAGAAGATATTGAAGCTAAATTATGTGGTGATTTTATGATGAAAGTAAATGAATATAATTTGACCTCGCAACCATGGTCTTTAAGAGATATTAGTAAAATATTTTTAAGATTGAAAAATCAAAAAGAATATCATGAGCATTATATAAATATAGGAACAGCTATTAATCTTTTGTTTTATGCTTTATCTTCGACTACAAAGGATCAATTAAAAGAAGAAATTTTAGATAATTTAATAAGAGCTTTAAAAGAAATATTTAAAGAAAGAATAAAAGAAGATGATTTAATAAAAGTTTTTTATGAAGAAGCCAAGCTTTATAGTGAATTAGATTCTAAAACAAAAATAAGAAAATATTATATTAGAAAACATAATTCGTTAATATTTTTTGAACAAATTAACGAAGATACTAAGATAGATGAAGATAAAAGGAAAAAAAGGGGAGAAATATTAGAAAAATTTAATAAGCTTCCTAATTTTCTTGATTGTTTATTTAAAATAAAATTATCTAATTATGATGAGCCATTATTATTATCAGGACCTACTTGTTATAAAACTTATGCGGCAAAAATGATACTAAAAAAAGCAGATGTTGTTTCATTAAATCAAGAATCAACAATACCTCAATTATTAGGTTCTTCTTTTTTTTATCCACCTATCGAAGACAAAAAATTTTGTTTAAGATTAATATATGAAATACTTGGGATTCCAAATGAAGAAATAGAACTCAATAAAATTGATAGATGGGATGAATATAAGTATAAAATATTAGAAAGAATTCATGATAAAATGCCTGATTTGGATTCTCCTTTTTATTATGCATTGAAAAATTTGAAAAATAAATTATTTTCTGAAGAAAAATATAATGAAAAAAGTTTAATTAATATAGAATTCAAACCAGGATTAATATTATCAGCAATTTTAAATAAAAAATCATTAATATTAAAAAATATGCCCCAAGTTAAAACTATTGTTTTAGAAAGATTTAATGAATTATTTTCTGGAAAGCATAATCTTACTTTAGTTGAAGATATACCAGGAACATTTACTACAAAAGAAAATAAAGAACTTAGAAATTTTAATAAATATTTCAGAGTTATTGCAACTTGTAAACCAGGAGATGAGTTTAAATTATCAGAAGAACTTCTTTCAAGATTTACAGTTATTGCATGTGAACCTTATACAGAAGAAGAAGAAAAAATTGTGTTGGAAAATATTACAATGAAAAATTTAGATATAAATGAATTTAATAATTTAGCTCCTAATTTCAATTTAACTGAGAGATTAAATTGCTTAAGAATGACACAAAAATTAGATAAATTTATAGAGGATAATCATGATGATAATTTAAGAACATGTGCTTATATTCTACAAAAAGGGTTAATGGAACAAAGAAAGAGTCAAATTCAAAAATTGAAGGAAACATTCAAATTAATAATACCAAATTATGAAGATGGTATATGTCCATTTGAAATATCAGAAGAAAAAGGATGCCTATTTCTTCAATCAAAAATATTTAAAATAAAAATGTTATCCTTTCAGAATACAATAGAATTAGAGGATAAAAATATATTTTTTACTAAAAAATTTTCAGAAATGTGTGATATTATATTATTCGGATTAAGTTTAAAATTACCAATTATTTTGGAAGGTGAAGTAGGTCAAGGGAAACAAACTGCAATCAATTATATGTCCAAAAAATTAGGATTAGATATCATTAATATAGTGATTTCCAAATCTACAAAAGTCGATGATTTATTAATGAAAATAATTATAGAAAAATCTGAAAAAGGAGAAATTCTTGTAAGGTATAAAGAAACAGAATTATATAAAGCAATTAAATCAACAGATCATTATCCAAAAAAATTAATAGTATTTCAAGGAATTAATAATGCATCTCCAGAAGTTTTAGATGTTTTAAATTCTATATTTATTCCAGATGCAAATATTCTTCTTTCAAATGGATATATTTTAGAAAAAGGGAATATGAATATAATAGGTATATTAAATAAAGGAAGGGATAATATTCCTGCTGGAATTTTGTCAAATTGTATTTATCATATAGTGGAAAATCCTTCTCCAAAAGATATCACAAATATAATCAGAAATTTATTTATAAAAATGGACTTTGGCGAAAAAGAAAATATCAAATATGTTAAAAATTATTTAATTGAAAACAGAATAGACGGTATTAAAAATGAAAATGAAGCTAATGAGAAAATAAAACATAAAAAATATTTTGAAGATTATTTCCAAAAAGCAAAGGAATTTGAATCTAAAGATTTTACAAAAAAATTTTTGGTTACAATTTTATTTTCTTTAGAAACTACTAATGAATCACCTTTTACTTTAAATGATATTAAAAAATATATAGATTTCAGAGAATCTGTTCCTCAAATTAATAATTTGCTTATTCAATTATTTATTTTTGTATTCCATTTTTCACAGGAAGAAAATATTAATAAAATATCAGAAAAGCTTGGTTTATTAAGAAATATTGAATTTTTACCAATTATAGATTATGATGAAGATAAAAAATATATATTTATTAAATTAGAAAGAGAAGCAAAAGAATATATTAAAGTAAAAGTAAAAAATCCTGAAAAAATAAAAATCAAAAAATGCAAAAAATTATTTGATACTTTAACAAAATCTCAAAAGCTTTGTTTTATTTTTTTAATATGTAGTATTATTTCTAGAAAAACTCCTATAATACAAGGGCCTACAGCTTCTGGTAAATCATATCTCTTGAATGTATTTTCAATTTTATTAGGTCAAGATTCTAATTTATATCAAATGAATTCAAATACAGGAATGTCAATATTAACAGGACAAGAAATAATAAAAGAAGATTTTGATGATGAAGAAAAAGAAAAAATAAAAAGTGCTTATCAAAGTATAAAAAAAATATTAAAATATGAAAAATCTTTGAATTCAATGAGTTTAAAGCATTATAAAAAAATTATTTCAAAAATAGATAAAAAATTAGAAAAATCATATAAATTAGAAAAAGAAATAAAAGAAAAATTGAAAAAGGCAAGAAGAACTATTTTTGTTATTATATCACCTCCAAGTAGATTCATTCATAAAGATTCAGTTTTTACTGATTCAATTTTAAAAAATAAAGGTCAATGGGTTATATTAGATGGAATCGAAATGGCTCCTTCAGAAATTCCAGAAAAAATAGCCACTCTTTGTGGAGAAAATCCTGAAATTAGAATATTTGAATCTGGAAAAGAATTTTATATTACATCTGAACATATTAAAGAAAATTTTCATCTTTTTATAATTTATAATCCTTTTAATAAAGGTTCAAAAATTCTTGATCAAGCTTTATTAAATAAATGTGTATCTTTTACTTTACCTTCAATTGATATTTCTCAATCAGAATCTTCCAGAGTAATATATAATTCTATTAAAATTTCAAAAAGAGCAAACAAAAATATATGGAACATATTAAGTTCTAAATTAGCTGCTTGTCATATGACAGCAACAAAAATAAGTGAAAACCATTTAGAGCAAATGGCAGGAGGAATAAAAATAACACCAAGAAATTTAATTTTTCTAATAACAGATAGAAATAAAAATGTTTTTGATGATAGTAATTTAGATGAAACTATGAGATGGATAAAATCTTCTTTAACTTTTTATTATTTTAATTCTTTCATTGAAGACAAAAAAGAAAAAAAAGAAGAAAATATTGAAATTTACACAAAAGATGATTTTAAAAATGAAATATATAAATCATTTAAAGAAAAACCAAAAAATTTAATAATTACTTCTTATAATGATATTAGTGAAGAAGAGATGTTTCCTGAAATTGTAAAAAATTTAAAGGAGATTCAAATTTCTTCAAGCAATGAAACTTCACAATTTAAGTTTAATTTTTTGGTGAATTTATTAAAGCTTGTTTAGAAGTCCCTATACAACGATCAAATTTAGAATATATTGTTAATCAAATTGAAGATACAATTAATTTGTTGAATAATTCATATTTATCAAATGAATTTTTATTTTCATTTTACCAAATTAAAATTATTGAAAATTTTTTAATGAATTATTAGAAAATATAGAAGGAATTAGAATAACACTAAAAGGACAAAAAATAAATTCAGATGCCTTGCTTAATATAAAAACTTTAACAAATATTAGACCAATTCTATTAAAATTGAGATTATTAGAAGGTTTAACAAATAAAGGAAAGTCAAATTTTGGTTATTGCATGAATCCAGTTTTACATATGCCTGAAATCAATAAATTACTATTTCTATTAAATAGTCTTACTTTAAATAGGGATAAATCAATTTTAAAAAATATTTTTTCATTTTGTAAAGAATATCACTATTATATAAATTTCTTAGAATTTATTTTCCCATATAATAAATTTATTGAAAATTGTAAAGGATCTGACTTTGATTTAGCTTATTATTATATTAAATTTATGATTGAATTCTACAAAAATAAAACTAATTTTATTTTTATATTTGATAATGAAGAAATTCCTTTTATTTTTGAAAAAATTCAATATAATAAAATTTTCCCTATTTTAAAAATAAATGAAGAAGATAATATTTTTTTATCTATTGGTACAATGATTAAATATTACAAATCAAAAGAAGGAAAAATGCTTGAAGATAAATTAGTTAACAAAGATGAGAATATAAATAAAGAAAAAACTAGTTATTTGCTCAATTTATTAATAGAAAATTCAGGATTTATCGACACAAATAATATCAATAGTTTATTTAGTTCTTTCAATAATAAAAATGCAGAAAATATTTCATCAAAAAAATTTTTAACATCTAATTTATTCTTAATCAATAATAGTGTAATTCCAAAAATATGGACTTTTCTCTTTTCATTTGATGAAGATTCTGATGTGTTGAATTATATAATAAATAATTTACTTCCTATAGAAAGAAAAATATTTTATATAGTTAAATTGAATTTTTATTCAAACTTAAATGATAAATCAGATATAGAAAATTGTTTAGAATTAACTGAAAAATTAAATTTTTTTTATAATGAAGAAAGTTTTCTTTGGAGAGATTTAATAGGAAAAAAATTAGAAAAAAATTTAAGAGATGAAGAATATAAAAAATATTTAAATGAAATACAAGAAGAATTATCAAATTTAGATATTTTAAGAGATTTTTGTTGGCCTGAAGACATTATAAATGATTTTAAAAATTATATTAGAAAAAATTTTAAATGAAATTAAAGATGAACATATGAATAAAGATTTGGAAAAAGCATATGATAATAACAATATATCCACCCCTTCTCCAATTAATTTTAATTTAAATAAAAATATAATACCAAAAAGAGGATTGGATGAAACAATAGGTGATTATAAAAGAGTCAAAAAGACTGATATAAATTTTGAAGATCTTAATTTTGATATTGAAAGAGAAACAAATAGAATTATACACAAAATGAAATTTATAAATAGAAAAAAATTGAAGCTTGATGAAATTACAGAAAAAGAAGGAAAACTTGTCAAATTATTTAGTTCAGAAAAAGTAAATGAACTATTAAAAGAAACAGTTGAAATAAAAAATGATTCTAATATATATAAACTTTTAGAAAGTAGTGAATTTTTATCTAATCGTATTTTTGGAATTATTTCAAAATTAAGTTCAATTCAAGAAATTCCATATAAAAATTTAGAAATAAATATTTTACTTGATTGTGCAAGAACTATAAGTGACACTGAAAAGTTCTTTGTTATGCTTCAAGTATGTGCATTAACTACAGTATTTTATTCTTTGGAAATCCCATATTTAATTTCTGTTGTAGGAGATAGTGGTTTTAAAGTAGTCTTAAAAGAATTAGATGAAGAGCATTCAATAGAAAGTCTCCAAAAAGCTTTAGACTGTATTTTTATTAAAAGATACAATACTAATATTGCTTCATGCATCAAAACAGCGACAGATAAATTTAAAACTTTAAATAATGATAATAGTCAAAGAGTATTTTATATGTTTACTAATGGATTAGATGAAGAATTTGCCTTATTTGAACAATGGAAAGATAGAATATTTACTAATCAAACTCATTCATTTGCTTTTATTTTATCAAAACCTAAAATAATAAAAGAAGAGCAGTCTCAATTTTTAACTCAATTTTGGGATAAATTTGGTAGATATTGTAAAGAAAATCAATTACCAGTAGAACTAATAGAAATGAGTAAAGAAAAAATATATATTCAAAATAAAAATATGTTTGAAATTAATGAAAAATATATACAGTTATATATTAGATCAATATTAAATGTATTAATAAGATATAAAGATAAAGATAAAGACAATAATAATAAAATGGAAAAATCTATTTTTGAAATAAGAGAATTAAATAATATTCCTTCTAAAGATAATCTTAAGAATTTAGGAAATATTTTAATAGATAATTCACTCAAAGAAATAGAAGAGGAACCTTATACTAGAAAAATTAAAATGCCTCTAATTCAGGAAGCAGTAGATAAATTAAGCCAAAGAGAAGTTAATGAAATATCTAAAAATATTGGTTCAATTATGAAGATATCATATTCAATTAATAATGATTATAAAAATGAAATAAGAACGTTTATGAAATTATTTAAAATTAGAAAAGAAAAAATTAATTTATCTATTCTTGATTTAATATTTAAACCAAATTTACCTACACAAACAATTTTAACAGATGTAGGTACACATATAGATGTTAATGAATTAATTAAGTATTTACTCAATCCAACACCAAATCCAAAAATTTATAGGGAATTAGGCGATGGTTTTATTAAAAATTATGGAGTAACAATTATCATTGACTCCTCAATATCATGTTTTAGTCCATTATCAAGTCAACATACTTGGAATACAATACAGGTATTATTAAGTGCAATAGGTGCAATTGACTTACCTTGTTTTGATTTAATTGTTAGTGGAAATCCAAATCCATATATTATATGCTCCGAAAAAAATTCTTTGGATGTACTTTCTGAAAAATCTCAAATATGGCCCATTTTATTTGACCTACTTAATAAAAATATAAAAAATACTGATTTAGCATCTGCAATTAAAGCAGCCTATAATCTTCATAATCTAAGAAAATCAGAACATCCTGATTTTCTATTTGTTGTCACTGATGGACTTTTTTCTTTGTCCGAAACAAAAAGAATTATTAAAACTGTTAATTTTTGTATGACAAAAGGATTAAATGTATTTGGAATTGGAGTAGGTATTTCACCATTTGGAATAGAAAAACTTTTCCCAAATATAATATATTCTTTAAATCCTGATAAATTAATTCAGGGTATTGCATCATGCTTTTTTGAAACTTTTTCAAATCATAATACAATGAAATTTTATTATTCTGGTCTCAAAATTAAATTTAATGATTCAAATATTGAAGATTCCCAAAAAAACCCATTATATAAAAAATTAAAAAATGAATTAATGAATATACCAGTAGAATGAATTTGATATGGCTTTTATCAAACTGCCCCTGATAACTAAAAATATTTTATAATATATTTTAAAAATGAAAAATAAAATATAATTAAAAATGAACAAATTATTAAACAATAAAATGATATATTATTTTCAATGGGGATTGGGGATTG
>JAJMZR010014201.1:0-12767 GCA_023807225.1 Epidinium caudatum
ACTTATAAATTGATAACTGATATAATTTTTAAGAATTAAATAATTTATTCATCAAATGAAGTTCTTCCATTAAATAAAAAAAATATAACAGTATATTTTATTTTAAATAATTTGATTTTATCTTTTAAATTCTTTTAAAAATTATTATTACTATATTTAATAACTATCTAAATTATCCATATCTATATCATCATTTAAATCTTGAATGACTTTTTCTTCCTTTTTTTGCTCTTCTACTTTCTTATTTGATTCTTCTCTTTTATCTTCCTTTTCTTTTTCTAATTTTTCTTTTTTATTAGCTATTAACACTTCTGAAATACTTTTTATTTCTTTTTCAAATTCCTTTATACTATCAATGGCAATATTCATATAAAAGTCATAAGCATTTTTAATATAAATTTCTAAATTATTATATTCTTCTATTTCATTAACAAATCTTCCATCGTTTAAAATATTATTATCCCATAAAAATTGATTATTTAAATGCATAAATAAATTGTCATTTAATTCAAATAATCTAGTTTTTCCTTCTTTTTGATTCATTGTATCATTTAATAAAAATCTAATAATTGCAAGTGACAATTGATCTTTTGTAATTAATTGCTCATTTTTTTCTTTATAATAAGTCTCAATTTTATATTTTGTTTTATCATCTAATTTTTCTTTAAATTCTTCTCTTTCTTTCATAGCTAATTCGAAATAAAGTCTTTCTAAATATATCATCAAGTTACTTAATTTACTCACTATTACACTTGAATTTTCATTTAAGAAATTTTTTAAATCCTTATTAAGTTCATAACGGAATTTTTCTTCTTTTATTATACTACATAGTGATTTATTAGAATTTATTTTTTGATAATTGTTAACAAATTGAATTATATTCTTTAGCCCAATATTGGCTTCTATACAATAATCTAAATTTGCTTCCAAATATTCTTGGTAAAAAGCTACGAATCCTTTTTTATCTTTTTCATCTAAATTTGTAGGTATTATATACTTATTAAAATTAAATATGACATCATTTAATAATTCTTCTTTTATATATCTCATTTCAGCAATTTCATCTGTTTTTAATATGCAAGCATTTCTAATAAGAGCATTTTCCAATAATTTTTCTATTTTATCAAAGTCTATTGAAAACAAATTATAATTTTCATATTTTATTGTTGAATTAGAATTATAGTAATCTCTGAAAGTGTTTGCTAATAATATTTCAATAAAATCACTTCCATTTTCAAATTCTAAAAATAGTAAGTCTTCTCTTTGTGCTTCTTGAATATTAATTTCTCGATATTCAATTGGTTCATAATTATCATCTTCTAATTTTTCTAATATTTTTTCTAACAAATGATTTTGTATTTTTGCATATTCATTATACATTTCTTTATATAATTTACCCTTTTCTGTTTGGCCATCAATAAGGAAATTTTCTAAAGCACTTTCTTTTGTTAACTTATCTTTATTGTATTTAATTTTTGAATTAATAATTTCAATAAATATATTACATATATTTGTATGTTCTTTATATACCAAAGTATTTTCTAAGGTAAGTTTTCTTGCAGCCTTTTTTGATATTTTATTGGAGTAATTGTTAACTAATGATTTAATAACAAAATTGAAGTATATAAATTCTTTATTAAGCCTTTTTTTCTTTTTTGCTCTATTAAGATATAAATTTAATACAGGATAATCATTTACTTTACATTTATTTTCTTTTAATTTAAGTTTAAGGAAAGCTTCATCAGGATAATCAGAATATAAAAAGTTTTTATAATAAGGATATTTTTTTTTACTATAAATTTCAGGACTTTTTTCTTCTTTAATAATTGATATAATATTAGGTTTTTTTTTATTTTCCTTGCCTAAAAAATCCAAATCAAAATTTTTATAACTTTTAAAATGATATTTGCTAATTATTTTTTCTTCAAATAATTCTTTAATATCTATTTTATTCGTGTTATACACAATTTTATAAATGAAATATCTAAGCATTCTTCTTAATTTATTATTTTTTTCTCCATTAATAATAGAAATAATTTCTTCATTTTCATTACTATTTGCAAATTCGTCTCTATTAATCCAATCTATAAATACTTTTAAATAAACTCTTGTAAAAGACAATGCAAATATTTTCTTTAGATTTATATTTGATTGCTCTTTCTCTTCTTCAAAATTTAATTCTGGATCTTTATATAAATTTTCAAGAAGCTTAATACAATTTTCAAAAAATGTTTTAATATTAATTAAAATATTTGTTTGATTTTCTTTTTTTCTCTTGTCATTTTGGTCTTTAAGGTTTTGTATATATATTATTGAAATTTGCTCAAAAGTATATATTAAAGTTTCTTTAATCCAGTCATTATTTGTTTTATCATCTAATACTTTCAATTTTGGCTCAGATAATTTATTTAATGAGTCTTGGAATAAATCTGTATTAGAAGTAACAAAATTATTCAATATTAATTTCAATAATTGAGTTGATTGAATGAATAATGTTTCATCTTTCAATAAAATTTTATTTAAAATAAATATTTTATATTCTAAGTTATTTTCTCTCTTTACTTCATTTAAAAGCACATTCGAAATCAATTCATAATATATTTTAGCACCTTTACTTTTTTTCTTTTTTTTTGTTTTTATTTTGGATTTACCAAACAAAGTTTTTTTTATATTTTTTTTCAAAATCATTAAATTTTCAGATAATAAACTTATTTTATTGTCTTCATTTTTTTCTATAATTTCCAAATTTTTTATAAGGTTATCAATTAATCCATTTACATCTAGCTTATATATTTTTCCAGCATCATCGCAAACATTATATATATATATAAACTCATTTATTAAACTTAATTCAATTATATCTAATTTTAATGCTTTATCCATTTTTTCAATTTTCTTTAAGCACCTTTTTAATGATTTAAAATATGAATAATAAATATAACTTTTAGACATTGATTTATCAATAGACTCTTTATTTATCATGCATTTAATAAATATTTTAATTAATATATAATAAGGCTCATTAACTTTTATTAATTGTTTTTCTTTTGGCTCATATTTAATTTCAATTTTCGAAATATAATTTAGTATTTCTTTAAATAAAATATCTCCTTCTTCATCAAATAAAATCTTTTCAGATATTAAATAATATAAATTTATAATTCTTTTAATATATTTTTCATTTCCTTCTAACCATAATATTTGAGCAACAGCATTTTCTAAGGGTATAGTATATTTTTCTTCTTCCTTTAATCCCTTGAATTTTAAATCTAATAATAATAAAATAATTTTATGTGGTATATCATTAATTTCAAAATCATCGAAATTATTTTTATAAAGATTTACTAAATAAAATGTAATGTAATCATGCAAAAAAACTTCAGTAAATTGGATATAGTTTTTATCATCCATTTTAGCTTCCACAACTTTATTAACAAATTGCATTTGACTAAATTCGTCATATAATTTTTCAGTAAATTCTTTCATGTCATTTTTTAATTTTATAATTGCTCTTGAAGTTTGCTCATATTCATATATTCTAAGTTCATCTTCATCTTGCTTATAATAAAATGATATTTTTTCATCCTTTATATATTTTTTAATTCCTCTATATATATTAAAAAATGCTGGTATTTTATAATATAATTTTATATTAATAGATTTATCTACAATTATTCCTTCTTTTTCCTCTCTTATAATATGCAGGAATTCTTTTATAATTTTTTTGAATAATTCATTTTTTAATAATTGTTCATCACTTATATTAAATGAATAATCATTTAATTGTTCATTTGAAATAGGAATGTTGTAATTTTCATTTTCCATATCTTTTATATTAAGCATAAATAAAGTAGTAAAGAAATTATTATTTTCTGATTTTCTTAAAAATTTTTCTAATTTTTGATAAAATTCATCTTTTAAATATTTTATTATAGCAGAAATATAATCTACTGTATCTTGATTTATAGTTTTACTTTTAATTATTAAATCAATAATATTCCCACTTTTATCAATTTGATTTAAAATTATATTTTTAATCTCATTTATTAATTCTGAAGAATTTTCAATGAAAATTTTAAAATTTCTCATAAAATTATTTATGTTTATACCTTTATAATTTCCTATTTGTTCATTAATATTTTCTCCATAAAAATTAATCATTCCTTCTACTATAAGTTTCTTTGAGTCCAAATATTTATTATTATATGAATCTAATTTTTTGCCTTCTATATCGTTTATAGATAATTCAATTCCATTTATATTATCTATAAATAATTCATTTATATTTTCATCAGTGATTAAAACAGTTGTTATTTTATTTGATTTTTTTGAATTGAATTCTCTTTTTATACTTATCATAAAAATAAACTTTTTAGAATCATCTGTTATTTTATTTGTCTCTTTATAATTTCTTATCTCTGAAATATAAAAGTTTATATTTTTCGCATCTTCAGCTTTAAATTTTAATATAAATGTTTTATATTCTTTATTCTCATAAAATTCATTTAATAATTGTTTATATTTAAATATATTTTTAATTTCTGAAACTATCCTTTCCATATAACATTCTTTTTCTGATAAATCAATTGATTCTCCAATTTTACTAAAAGTATATATATTAATATATTTTCTTTTCCCCTTTTTTCTCCTTTTAAATACTCTTCAAGATTTTTTGGTTTATTTTTGATATAATTATTTTTAATAAAATCTATACTATTTCTATCTTTGCTTAATCCTGAGAAAGGCATTGTAAATATAATATCTTGTGGCAGAATTTTGATTATTTTATCTTCAATTATATTTTTATATGAATTTTTTTCTTTATCTTTATAAATATATACATATCCATCAATTATATCTTTATTTAGATTAACCAATATATTATCCATATTATAATTTATGTCTTCTACATTTATTATTTTTGTTAAAAAATCATTAATATTTTTTGATTTTTCTTTATCTTTTTCATCTAGAAGATTATCAAATGTTATAATTTGCTTTTCGAATCTACTTAAGAATTGCAATTTTTGTTTTTCTAAGTCATTTTTATCTACCAATATTATAAATTTAGTATTTTCATTTACTAAAGCAAGCTTTTGATTATTTACTCCATGTGAAATTCTACAATATTTTTTGTTATCTTTAACAATATAATTTTGATTGAATAAATCATAAAATGTTGAATATATCTGTTCTAAATTACTTAATATAATTACTTTTCCTTCAGCAACACTATTTTCTATATTAACTATCATTTCTGTTTGATAAGAAGCATTCATTTTATCACCTTTGAAAGGGCTACCAATATAACTTACATAACTAATTTTTGTATTATCTGAAGAAATTTTATTTATTTTCTCTATTTTTTGTTCAATAATATTCATTAAAAAGCCGAATATTGATTTTTCAGAAATTAATAAAAGAAATCTACAGTCCTTAGAAATAAGATTATCTTTTAGTAAATCCATTGTTCTAATTTCATCGAAGCTTATAATATCTTTTACTTTTTTTATTTCTATTGGCTCTTTATTATAAACTTCATCAATAGCATATTCTAAAGATATTTTTCCTTCTATTTCTAAACCATTTAAATTCCTTAATAAACTCTTTTTTAATAATATATGAATAACTTTAAGGTCATCAGGCATATTATTTTTTATTATTTCTGATGAAAAAATTCTAATTAAATGATATAAATCTCTTTCACCATGGAAATTCTTATAAAATTCATTTTTTAAGTCCTTTAATCCTTCTTTATATTTTATAAAAATTGTTGCTAATAAATCATAATAAGGCTCATATTTCTTGAATATTGTTTCATTGTAAGTATTTGCTATAGCTTTTATAGTAGAATAAATATCATCTATTTTAATTTCAGGTATAGATAAAAATATTGCCCTATTCATTATGGCTGCATCTATTTTCCTATCACTTATTCCAATAAAAGAAATACAGTCTTTTTCATATGGCTCTAATGACATTTCTAATTTCGAATGTAATACTTTTAAACATTTTGTTAGACTCCTTTCTGATAGACCTAATTCATCAAATATTAGTAAAGATATAATTTTATTCTCCTTATCATTGCTTATATTATTCTCAGCTTCATTAAATATTTTTTCTATCGATTCACGAGTATTATTTTCTGAGCCTTGAAAGACTATACTATTTATTGCTGGAAATTTTTTCAAGAAATTTGAATTACTAAATTCAGCTCTTATTATTCTAAGTATTAATTGAATACTTAAACTTTTAGAGCAACCGGGCATCCCTGCAACTATTAAAGGAATTTGAGAATATATAGAAAAAAACATTAGAAATACATTTCTTTTTATTGAAGCATTATAGCCAATTCCTTTTATTATATCCACCTCCATTTCTTTTAAAAGAAAATCCTCTTCTTCCATGATTATCGTTTTAAAACGACTAAAATATTGTTTCTTGTCTTCTTCTATCCAATCTTTTATCTTTAATACTTTTTCCAAATTTATTAAAAACAGATTTATTTTTTGATAATATTGACCATGGTATCCTGACTTATTAATTCTTATAAAATAAGTAATGAATTATGACAATATGAGTGATTGTATTTTTAATTTTATTTCTATTTTATTCGGAATTTCTTCTTTATTATCTTGCTTTGTTTCCAAATATTCTTCTTTATATTTATAATATTTAGTGAAAAATTGATAAGCTCTTCTAAATCTTTGAAAATCTCTTAAAGAAACAGCTGAAATTCCACTTGTTTGTCTAACATATTTATGAGAGTCATAAATTATTTCTATTGCTTTGTCTCTTAAAATTGAATTTTCACTTTTTTCATTTTCTCCTCTAGGGAATTCTTCATCTATAATACTTTCTATATATTTTTTTTCATCACCTTCTTCTAAACTTTTAAAATATAAAATATAATATAACATAGAATTTGGTAAAGGACTAACTAAATAAGCCATTTCTTCTTCATCTTCACCTTCATTCATTTTATCAAATTGTAATTCATTATCACTTTCGTTTTCATTCTTTTTCCTAAATGGTGTACAAGCTGCTAAAAATCTTATTTTATTATTTATTGGTTTTCCATTCAAAGAATGATTTACAAATATTTCTTTCATTTTTGATAACAATGAAGTTGTATTTATATCATCAAAAAATATGCATATGCATATAAAATCACTTTTTGATTCTTCTAATTTTTTTTCGGCGTTATCAATAACTTCTATAATTTCATTTTCTTTGATTCCTGAATGCATATTTTTTGTAATTAATAAACTAGGATCTCCATTATTAAGCATTTTCATTAATTGTTTTATTAACTCTGTTTTTCCACACCCGGTCTCTCCCATTAAAATAACTGGAATATTTGCAAAAATTTTAAATAATATTAAGACCATTTTTTTATAATTATCTTTTGTTATTTTATAATCACCCAGCATTAGTTTAATTTCTTCAACTGATTGCTCTAATGACATAATTTTTTTTAAATTTCCTAAGAAATATTCTAATTTTTTATCTTTTAATTCATTATCAGAAATACTTATCTCTTCATATCCATTTTTTGTTTTAAAAATTAAAGGAATATCATTTTTGATATTTAAGGCTTCTTCCTCTTCCAAATTAAGGAAATCTAAAATTGATTTTTTTATTTCTTTTCGAGTTTTTTTTCCTTTATTATTTTTACCTACTTCTTCTTGATTATCATTTTCTGATTTTTTTAATTTTTCAATAAATACACAATTAGCAAAATATTCTGCTGCCTTTTCAACTTTTTCATGATAGTCATTTTTGTCGTCTCCTTTATATGAGCTTAAATAATATATTGTATTTATATATATTTTCTTCTCTATATATGACATATGGCTTTTTTTTGAATTTATTTTTTCATAAATTTTTTCTAACATTTCTTTATTTATTTTTGTATTTTGCATATTTTTAAGTAAATTTCGATTATAATAATCTAATGGTTTTTGACTTTCTAAAGATATATTAGTTCTTTTGAATATTTGCAATATAGAAAAATCATCTAAAAATTTTTGAGGACCATTAGGAACTTCTATATAAATATTAAATTTTTTAGGAATATATAAAATATTATCATTTACTTGGAAAAATTTAGTGATTAAAAATGAAAATAAAAGATATTGCATTAAAAGAATATTTTTAGTATAAAATAAATCTAAATGAATGCCAACTTTTTCTTTCCCTTTTAATTGTACCTTTAATAATCTTTTTATTTTTTTAATTAATTCATCTTTGGTGATATCATCTCCTATTCCTAAATAAATATAATCCTCTCCTTTTTTCTTAATTTCTTTTTTAATTAAATCTGATTTTCCTAATCCACAACAATCGGAAGTATATATTTTTACATGATTATAAATTTCATTAATTAACTTAGATTTATTCGAAGATCTTCCACTATGTAATGAATTATTATTTCCTATATTATATTCCAATTTATTTTCATCTCCTATAATATGAGAAGGTAAATCCCGAACTTCTTTTGGAAAATCAACTAATAATTTTTGATCATGTGTTATAAATAATAAACATGACTTTAAATCTTCAATTGCTTTAATTTCATTATCTCTTTTCATGTCATGAATAATTTGATTCAATAAATTTGTCATAATATTTAAATTATTAATTGAGAAATCATCACTTATTGATATAATAAATAATGCATTATATTTACACTTTATTGCTCTATACAAAAATGAATATATTTCTCGCTCACTTGTTTCTTTATTTGTTAATAAAATATTCTGAGCTATAGGAAAAGTATCTGATAATCTCAAAAACATTTTTACAACAAATTGACCAACATTATATTTTTTAACATTACATTTATATATGCCATAAAGATCATATTTTTCTTTAATTTTCACTCTATTATATAATTTTTTTAATGAAGTACCATTCACTACAAAAATATTTTCTATATATTTTGAAACTAATTCATATTTATCTCTAATGGTTTCTCTATAATTTTTATCAGCTAAGGAAGGATCATTAAATTTAGTTTCAAAAAGCGGTACATCATCATGAGTAGACTCACCATTTGTAAAAAACCTTACATAAGAACTAATATCTTTATCTCTGCATTGAGTTCTTTTTAATAATCTATAAAAATGTTTTCCATAAATAAATCTAAAATATTCGTTATCATTATAAAATTTTTTTTGATATTCAATCATAGCATTATAATATTCTTTTAATTTGAGTATTAATTCTTTATAACTCAAAGTATAACTAAATAATTCATATTTAATATTATCTTTCTTTGCTCTAACTATAATATCTATTAAAAATGGAAAACCATTATTTTTTAAATATTTAAAATGTTTCATTATGCATATAAGTTGTTCAATATATTTTACAAAAATTTTTATTTTTATTCTTTTCTCTTCTAATTCTTTTTTTTTTACTTCATTTACTCCACCAGCATCAGGTAAATCTTCAAAATTCAAATTTATATTATCTTTTAATTCTACTAAACCATCCAAATCTTTGACAACAAATTCTTTTTTTCTGTTCTCATCATCATATACTTCTAGTTCTTGCTTAAAATATTCTATTTTAAATTTTGAATTATTTAATAAATCTTTTATCTTTTGATATACATCTTTAGAACTATCAAAATAATAATCTATTGATTTTATACTTTCATAGCGTATAAAATAATTTTTAAATGTTTCTACTAACTTGTTTATTTTATTTTTTTGCTTATCATCATCTGAAAGTTTTGAAAGTTTTTTTCTTAATTTAATTAATACATCTTTATCTGTCTTTGTTTCATTAAAATCATAAAGAAAATCAACAACACTTTGATATTCTAATATATCTTTGAGCTTTAAAGAATCTGTTGATTTATTTATTCTATATATTAATGCAACTACAGAATCAACATCTTTTGTCATAGCAAACTTTATTTGGTCTTCTTTCTCAATTAAAAATCTAATTATTTGAATTAATAAAGAATCAACTTTACCATCATTTATATATATTTGTTTTTCTACTAAATAGTCATAGGCTCTCTCTAATTTATCAATATTAAAATTTTCTTTGTCTTCAAATTCCGATTTTCTTTCTTTTAAATTTTGTGTTAATTCAGTTTCTTTTTTATTAAATAAATTTATAAAATTTATCAAGTATTTTATGTCATCATAATAAATATTCTTTTTTTTAAAGATCATAATATTTTTCGCTATTTTTTCTAAACTTTTTTCATTATTTTTATTTTCTATTTGATAATAATCCTTCAGCTTTTTCAATTCTTCAATAATATCTTTTTCATTTTTAAATATATTACACCATTTATTTAAAATATCTTGATTTCCTTTAAATATATCTGTAAATATGGTTTTACATTCATATAGTAATTTGTTTACTTTAACAAATTTTTGGTCTTCATTCCCCTCATCGCACGTATAATATATATATATTGTTGAAAATAATTTTATTTCCTTTATTATTTTAATAAAATTACTTTCATTTTCATAATTATTAATGAATTGAATTAAATTGCTTTCTTTGAAAATCCATTCTTTTACTTCAATTTCATTTTGTGAATAATCTTTATATATTTTATTAATTGCAGCTATTTCTTCTTTTAAAGTTTCCTTATAATATATAGATAATAAAGTTGATATTTCATATGCCTTTTTAACATATGCCTCAACTGTTAAAAATTTTTCTTTTATATTTTTATATTCTTCTCCACTTTTAAATGATTGGGTAATCATTCTTTTAAATTTTTGAAATGTGGATTCAACGCTTTCTACTAATTTAAATAATTCAAATTTTTTTAAAAATATTTTTTGAACTTCTTTATTTTCATTTAATATTGTCTCTAAATAAATTGATTTTTTTTCATTAAAAGATGACAATTTATCATATATAGTATTCAAATTTATTTGATTTTCTTGCAAATATAAGCTTTGTAGAATTAGATTATTTTTTATTAATTTAGTTAATAGTTCGGTATTCTTTGTATTTTCTTTCTTGACGAATTCATCGTAATTAATTATGTATTCTTTTCCTAAATTGTTAAAAAAATCTTTTTGAAGTTCTTGATTTTTAATATTCTTAAATAATTCGACTATAGAATCCACTTCTAAATTTTTTAAGGAAATTGCTACTTGCCTTTGTATTTCATGATCTGTTTTAAATTTCACAAAAATTGTTAAATAAATATTAATTTTTTTTTTGAAATTACTTAACGAACTATTTAGTATCTCATTTTTCTTTTCAGGAGTATATTCTAAGACTTTAGATAAAAAATTTATAAGTGATTCTTCAGTTAATTCATTTTCATCAAAAGAGGAATATCTTTTTAAAAGGAGTTCAATATATATATTTTTATTTTTTTCTGAATTTACCTTGATTAATTTGATAATAAAATTGAAATCTTTTATTGTTCTAATAGTACCAACAATAACTTTGACAAAGCTTTCAAATGAATGCTCATATATTTTTTCTAAATCTATATTATGAAAATATTCTATATCTTCTTCTTTTAATAAATTATATATTTTAATTTTTTTGAATATTTCTGGTTGCCTTTCAAATTTATCGTATATATAGTATGGATCTTTTTCAAATACAATTACTAATTGCTTTTTAACATCAATATTATTTCCTTCTATTATACTTATTATATATTGATGAATAATTTCTACTAATTCATACTCATATTTTGAATCAACTGGTTCTAATTCTGTATAAGACATTAATAATGAAAATAAATCAAGATATTTTTGAAGTTTATTTTCTATCTCATTATTCTTATAATATATGTAATAATTTTTCCAAAATGTCTTTGAAAATATAATAAATTTCTTTCCCTTTTCTTTCTCATATAGGATCAAATCTTGTACCAAATTATATGGATCACCATATGAGCCAAATTTCATGTATTCCACAGTCTTATTAGAATTAAATATTTTTTCTCTAAGTTCATATAATTTATTTAATTGTAATATATCATTACTTAAATAATCTAATGAATTCTGATATTTTCCTATATCTATTGAATACTCCAAAAACTCACTATAAACTTTCTTATTTTCAAATTTAATATCATCTCCAAATTCATTACTAAAGTCGAGTAAGACATCAAATATTAAGTTCTTCTTGTTTTTTTCTCTAATTAATTTGTTAAATGCTTCTTCGCAATTATTATTACTTTTTTCATAATAAAGTAAGAATAATATCAGCTTTCTGCTACAATTTTGATTTATCGCATTTCCATCATCATAATAAATAGTTTTTCTTAATATTTCAATTTGATGGATAGGCTGCTCTTTTATATGCTGAGATTGTTTTCTAATTGTATCTTCGCTTAATGCTTCTATTGTTTTTATCAAATAATCAAATTCACTACTTTTAGTATATTTTTCTAATAGGTTTAAAAATATTGAAATATTTTGATTTTTGATTAACTCATTAATAATATCATTATCTCTTCTTATTATTTTTCTCATTTTTTCTCTTGGCATTATATTTCTTTGCACTTTTGTCCTTTTCATTAATTTTTTTCCTTTTATTTTTTCCTCTTTTTCTATACTTTCTATCTTTAGTTGATTTGAGCTTTCTTCTAATTTTAATTTTTCATACATAGGCTTTTTATCTTTTGATTCTTTTTCTCTTATTACTTGCTTTTTCATTTAACTAAATTATTTTTTTTGAAAATAATATTTTATAAATTTAACTATATTAGTTAAACTCTTTTTCATGATTTCATGGGGATTGGGGATTGGGGATTGGGG
>JAJMZR010014202.1:0-12740 GCA_023807225.1 Epidinium caudatum
CCCAATCCCCAATCCCCAATCCCCAATCCCCAATCCCCAATCCCCAATCCCCAAATATTTCATATTTTTTTTAATGTATTTTTAGTTTATCCAATTAATAATTAAATAAATTATTTTTTTACCTAAGATAATTAGAATATATTCAATAATTGGACTTCATTTATTCCAAATCTCTTTCTTTTTCTTCTTCTTCTTCTTCTGCCTCTTCTGGTGGATTTACTACATTGTTATTTGGGTTTTGATTTTCATTATTAATTTCATTATTTCTTTTTTGCTGACTATTTTTAATATTAATCTTGATTTTTTGCTCTAAATAATCTGTTAATTCTTTAGCATAAATTACTGATACTGCCATTTCTTCTTTTAAATTCAATAAATCTTTTTGAACTCCCATAGATAAATTAGTATTTATTTCTTGGATAGTTCCAAATAAACCTTTTGAAAGTATTTCATCTGAAGCATTTGGTAAATATCGGCAAATGAATTTAATTAATAATTTTACTAACATTTCATTTTTAAGTTCTCTTTTATTTTCATCATCTATAATTTTATTTATTGCATCTATATGTTGACTAACGAAGCCAGACCCAATAAATTTTTTATTGATATATCTATTAGCAATAAATTTCCATAATAATTGTTCCATATATTCATATATTGAAACTAATTTATTAATCGTTAAAGTACTATAATTTTTAAATATTTGAATAAAGCTTTGATTTAAATATAAATTTGAAGCAAACTTTATATCCGAAATTGATTGTCTTCCTTGATATTTATTTTCTTTAATAAGATAATTAATAAGAATTTCTAAATTTTGCAAAAATATTTTTTTTAAATTCATATCATCTTCAATTTGTTTAGATAATATTACTTTATCTTCTTCACTAATCTCTTCAAAATCATATAATTTATTGAATTTATTGAATTTATTTGATTTTTCTTCAACTTCATCTAAATAAAATTTATATGTTATTTGCTTCTTTGAAAACATTTTTTTACCTGTTAAAATAATATTTATTAATTCTTTTTCAATCATATTTAACTTAAATTTTAGATTTGAATATTTAGAATAATCAATTCTATCATCTTTTTTATTAAAAATATGTTTAAGAGAATAGAAAGAAAATAATTCTTCAAAAGATAATATGATATTATTTTTAACTTCAAATGAAAAAATGTCAGATTTAGTTGCCTGCTGTATAGGAATTTTTTGTTTAAGTTGGGATATTATATTTTTAATGATGATATCTTCCTTTTCTTTGGCTTCCATTTGATCATATTGATTTATAACTTCTGATAAAAATTTGTTTTGAATTTCAATTAATTGTTCATATATTTTATATATTGGCGATTTATTTTTTTCGTCATTTAAAATTATATTAACATGCAGATCTGAAGTTAAATTAAAAGGTTCAACATGAGTTAATTCATTATAAGATTTTGCAAATTCATCAAATTGCACTTCTAATGGAGACCTTTCCTGTTGACCTTCATTTCTATTTAAATAGTTTCTTATTTCATCATTTTCACTTTTTTGTCTTGAAATCAGATTCCAATTAATTTCTGAAAAAGTATTTATAAAATCATTTATTGTTTCAATATGAGATAACTTATTCATTTCTTTATTATTTTTTTCATTAGAAATAAAAGCATTTAATATGGGTAAAGTTTTTTGTTTGTGTTCGAAAAATTCTTTTTTATAATTTTTTAATTCATCAATATTAGGATATTTGGTAGCAGTTAATAAATATTTAAAGTTTTCATTTTTAAAATTAGGGTCAAAGGCCAAAGTTGTTAAAATGTTTGTTTCAATATTATTAAAAGTTTGATCTTCTTTATAGTTTTTTTGGATATTATTTTTAATAAAATCAAAATATATTTCTTTTTGCTTAACACAATCTACATTTTTTAATAAAGTGCAATATTTATCACAAAAATAATTCATGAATTCATCAAAATTCATTTCCTTTTGTTTGAAATATTTTTCAATTTGTTCTTTTAACTTTATAATTTCTTCTAATAAATTAACTTCACCAAATTCTCTTTTTTTCTCTTCTTCAGTAATTGCTTCAATTTTATAGTCAATAAACACTTGGCATAAGAAAAGAAATTTTATGAAGATTTCTTTAATTGTTTCTTCATTAATATCTTTTTTTATTAATAATAATTGTTCTAATTTTGATAGTTTATTTAATAAACGATTAAAAACAAATTCATTTTTATAATCTTGTAAAAGTTTACCTGGAATTTTTGAAGAATTGACATATTCATTTTGTATTCCACTCTTGATAATGTTTTTCTGTTTTTCATCATAATAAATTGTTAAATGATTGTTTCTTTTCATAAAATCTTCATTAGTTCCTCCGATTTTCCTACCACAATTACAAGTCTTTTCTTCTATAGGAAATGGATGCCAATTTCCACAACAACAAATATATGCTGGAAGATTTATTTTTTCTTTCAAATACTTTTCTTCAAGGTAATTTTTAATCTTATAATAGTTTTCTATATAAAGAATATGGTCTTTTAAATTATCAAAGTACATAATCTTAATAAGAAAAGTAATGTTGTCAGAAAAAATAAGTGAAAACAATGAATTAATTTTAATCCCTGAAAAACCTATAACATATAGACTTAAAATATAAAATACAAATTTTAAATTAGATTTAATATTTTCTTCTTTGAAGAATTCTAAATTTATTTTGCCAAATAATTTTTGCAACTTTTCATTTGTTCTTATACCAAAGTTAAAATTATTTTTCATATTATTTATATTAGATAAAATCACTGACTCAACTAACTCATTTTCTTTATTGATTTTGTGATTCATTTCATTATAAGATAAATTTATTAAATAATATAAATCATTTATTTCAAAACTTTTTATGAAATCATCAGTTAATTTATTATTATTGATTTTAGTCCAAATTGAAAATAATAAATGTTTAGCATTTTCATAATTAATAATTGGAAATAATTGATTCTTCTTATTTTGAGAAATAATTAATTTTTTCCAATTATAATTTTTTTCATCATCTAAATAATCAGCGAAAAAATAATCTTTTTCCTTATTCACAATAAAAAGATTAGCTATATATAAAGAAAGCATTTTACCTAAAGGCGAATTAAAAATATTAAAAAAATACATATTAATTGAACTTAAATCTCCTAAATCTTTTTTTTCTTTTTTTGCTTGTAATTGTAGTTTAACAAAATATTCTAAATAGCATCTAATGAAAGAAAAATAGAAAATCATTCCTAAATTTTTTAATTTTCCATATTCTTGATTATTTACATTATTGCATGCATTTTGAAAATAATCGAAATTTAAACCTAATAATAAATCTCTTCTAGATCTTTGTACTAATTTTGTTTTTTGACACTCTTCAAAATATGAAAGAATTCTTAATTCAAATATATATATTAATATTTCTTTCAAAATTTCATTTGTTTCAGCTACTTGATTAATATCAGTTAGAATTTGATCTTCAATTTTATTTTTAATCTCCCCAAATTTACTTAATGATTCTTCTTTTTCTCTTTCTGTTAATGCTTTAATTTGTTTTTTTGGCTTAATTGCTTGAGTTAAAAAAATATAGTTGAAAAATAATGAGGAATATTTAATTAATTTTGGATAAGCAAATATTAATTTTACTAATTGTATTTTATATTCTTGATATTTTGAATATTGCAAATATTTATTAACAAAAATTTTCATCGATAATTCATAAGATAAATTAATAACTATTTTTATTTGTTCTATAAATCTTTCCTTAGCATTAGAAAATTCATTTTTTGAAATAAATTCTTGTTCTTCATTAATGTTTTTTATAAATAAAATTAATTGATTTTTAAAATCATTTTTTGACATACCCTGATGCTTTTTATAATATTCAATGAATTTTACAATTGAAAATATTGTATAATATGTTCTTAAAGAAAGACTTAAAGTAGAATTAAATTGAGAAAATACTTGAGCAACTTCATTTAATTCTTTACACAATAATTCGAAATCTTCTATACTTTTATAATTCATTCTATTTATATTAGTTATCAAATAACATATTGATTCTGATATTTTATAAAAAATTCCATTAACTTTTTCCTTTTCAATAGTTTTTTCTTTATCTTTTTCCTTTGGAAATACTATTGTATTATAAATATTCTTTAGGTATTGTACAATAGTTATATTATTATCTGGATTATAATATTTTTCTAATTTAATTAAAATTTCAAATAATTTTAAAATTATTTCATGATAACTTCCAATCCATAAAAAGAAATATAGAAATTTATCTAATAATCTCATATTACTCATATCATCTGAAATAATTTTCTGCTCATATAAAAAAATCAAAAATTCTTCTTGATTTTTATTGATACTTATTTTTGATATTTTATTAAAAAATAATAGACAAAACATATCTTGGATTATTTCTTTTGAATAGTCATTGAATATATTTTCTGTCAGCAATTCTTCATTCCACAATTTATTTATTAAATATTGCCTTTTTTCATAATGAACATCCTCTAAAGTCTTGACATCTTTTTTCTTATTATCTTTTTTTTTCCTATATTCATCTTCTTTATTCATATATTCTATTTTACAAATTTTTAATAAATTTAGCATTTTTTTAATAAGTAATCTACTCCCAGGAATTTTTAAATCAATTAAATAATTCTCATTATTATTCTGAGACTTAGATTTTGATAAATTAAGATTTTCAATAAAAGTAAAAATTATATCCTTTATTTTTTGGGGAATATCTTTCTCAAAAATAAAAGAAACTAGATAACCACTTTGACCTAATTCATTAATTACTTTTTCAACATTTTCAGAAATAAGTTTTTCTGTTCTTTCAATAAAATAACTCATAAAATCGAAATCTTTTTCTATTAAGAAGGAATAATCTACCAAAATTTTTTTTAAAAGATTATCTGAATTTTTTATAAAATTTTGAATTTTTGTTATTATACAATTTAAAACCCCATTTTCTACTAAATTATCTAATTTCTGAATTAATGAATTTATTTCTTGACTTGAAGGCATTTGAGTTATTTGTCTTGAAAATTCAGTTTTTATAATTTTATCAACATTAAATAATTCTTTAATTACTAATAGTTCTTCATTTGTTTTATTATATAAATCTATTATTGATATTTTTCTTTGTTCTAATAAATTATCAATAGTAATTTGTTGATACTCTGAAATAAAAGAGAAAAAAAATGAATGATATCTTTCCAAATATTCAACCGATTGATTATAATTTTCTTCTCCTTTTTTATTATTTTCAAATTCATAATTTTTTTCTATGTGTATTATAAATAAGAAAATTTTCCTTTCATTTTCTTTATTTTTTCTATGAAAATCATCTAATTGAAATTTAATATACTTTAAATATTTAGTATCCTTTACCTTAAAATGGATTATAAATAAATTTGAATTATTTTGTTCATAATACATTTGGAAGAAATAATTTAGCATATTTTCAGATAAATTAATATTAAATTTAATTTCTATAGTATTTTCTTTGCAAATATTTCCAAATTTGGGATTATTGATTTGAATTTTATTAGTTTCTGTAAATATATCTTTATAAAATTGTGAAAAAGTGTAAATAATAATTTTATTTTTGTCCACATTTTCCAAGAATTTATTTATACTAGTATGGCTATTTTCATTATAAAATTTAATTAAATCTTCTTTTTTAATGAATTTTTCTTGTGTTGAAAAAAGACAACTTAAAATATTTTCTTGAGTGAAAGTAGGAATTATTAATTTATAAATTTGAACTATATTTTTTTCTAATTCATCGACATTAACTCTTTGAGATAATTCAAAAATTAGACATCGAATTTCTTCAATATTAATATTTACTAAAAGAGGAGAATTTTTTTTGTTTTCTGATAAAGAGGTTAGTCCTATTATTTCATCATATAATTCTTTAGAAATTAATTTTTGTTTTTCATTTAAAAGATAATTAAAAGACATTAAATGCTTTTCAAATCTATTCAAAAATGGTGGATCTTGATCTTTAACATCATTTTTTTCTAATAAAATGATGCATCTAAAATTTTTATTAACTATATGCCTTTCATTTGTTGTTGAATCTAGAACAATTCTCGCATATGAACTATTTCCATGTTTTTGCAAATTTTGATTGAATAAATCATAAAATTTAGGGTAAAGGATTTCCAAATCTTTTAAAATGATTACTTCCCCTTTTTCCATAGATAGAATTATGGAATAAGCTTTTTGTAAAATATATTGTTCATTTTGATCCTCTTTTAATTTACTTCCTTGCATAAATCTGAATGCTAAATTTAATTTATTAAGAATGAATTCTATTAATGTATCACTTTTAGTTCTATCTGTCATTAATAAAAGATATCTATTATTCTCTTCTGTTATATTTTTATAAATACAAGAAAAAACATCATATTTATCAATACTTACAATTTTATTTTTTTGATATTTTGCAAAAATTTGTTTGAATTTTTTGGTTGAACTCCATTTAGTATTATCTTCTGAATCTAATTCTAAACCTCCAAAGTTTCTTTCTATACTTTCCATTGCAATATTTTCTGGTGATTTATTATTATAATTATTTTTTAATAATCTGGAAGCTATTTTTATTAAATAATAAAAATCTCTTGCTCCATGAAAATCATAAGACAATGAATATTTCAATTTTAAATACTCTTTATAATCATGATAAGACTTTGTTAAATTTTCAACGATCTCTCTATAAGAACCAATATTTTCTATTCCTTCATAAATATTACTTGATATTGTCTCTGCTGTTAATATTAAATCATTTAATTCTGGCTCTTGGATTGATAAGTGAACACCTCTATTCATTTTTGATGCGTCTAAAGCCCAATTTGAAATTCCAACAAATCCTATATCATTTTTTTTTTCATCATTTTCGTCTAATTCTGAATGAATTACTTTTAATGGATTATTCGGAGATATTTCTGCAAGTCCCATTTCATCAAATAAAATTACAGATAAACTTTGCTTTCCCTTCTGTTCACTTTTATATTTGGCTACTTTTTTTGCTATATTAAAAATTTTTTTTATTTCTGAAGAAGTACTAGTTAATGAACCTTGATAAGAAGTTAAAAATATTTTAGGATAATTTCTTAATAAAGCACTTTTTGAATATTCCCCATTCATTGATTGATATAATAGGGAAAAACTAAGACTTTTACTAAATCCTGCTTTTCCACAAATAAATATTGGAATTTTATTATTCAAACAAACAAACATAGAAAATAAATTGTCTAGTAATGCATTATTTTTTGCGATTCCCTTTTCAAGTGTAACATTATTAGCTAATTCATTCTCTAATTCAAGTGGATATTCAAGGAAATCAAATTCAAAAATTTCTGTTAATTTTTGTGCTAATTCTTTTCTTTTTTTAGGATCAATAATTCTTAAATAATAAGAAATAAATAAACTTAGATTTGCAGCCTTTAAAAATATTATATTTTCTTTTTTTTGTTCTTCACTTATATCTGGTACAAAATATTTAATTTTATCAGCATATTTTTTATAATTATTTTCAATTTCTTTTCTTCTTTTTATAATATTTAAAAAGAAACCAAAAAATTTTGTGAATCTTTTTATTTCCCTTAAACTAACTGAAGAAACTTCATTATTATTTCTAATATATGTATGGCTAAAATTCACTGAATCAATTATTTTATCCAATATATTTGCATAATTGGTACGATCCTTAGAAAATATATCATTCAAAAAAGAATCTAAAAATGCTCTTATATATGTTTTTTCATCCTCAGACCTTAGATTTCCAAAGTCAAAAACATAATTTATTAAAGATAATGGAAGAGGATTAACTGTATATACTAAGTTTCTGATTTTATGAGTTTTTTTATTTGTATAGCCAATTTCTTCAGTTTTAGAAAGAAGTAATCTATATGGATTGCATGCCCCAATTATGTATACATTTTTCTTCAGAGGTGTAGAAAGGAAAGAATGTCTTGTAAATAAATCAGTGAGCAAATTTAAGCAATTTGCTGTATTTATTTCATCTATAAATAAAATAGTACTTTTTTCATTAGTATTTTTCCCCAATATTAAAGAAAACAAATCTTCTAATTTATCAACATCAAATAATTTATTATCTTTTAAAAAATGCATTATATCATTATAAGTAAAACCGGAATGTATATTTAAAGTCAATAAATTATATTTATCTTTCAAAAATTCTGATAAAGCTTTAATTAAAGAAGTTTTTCCACAACCAGTTTCTCCTAATAATATAATTGGTATATTAGCTCTAATTCTTAAATATATTAAGATCATCTTAACAAAATTGTCTCTAGTAAATTCATATCTATGCGAATCTAATTTTTTGTTTATTTCTATACCTATTGAATCTGGAGTTGAACATATACATTTTAATTCTCTTATAAATTCAGGTCTATAAAACTCATTAAGATTTAATAGATAAGTTCCATCTTTTAAATAATCTATATACAATTCACTTAATTGTTGGTATTCTTCATCTCCTTCTTTAAAAGTGGTTATTATTGAACTTCTAGTCAAAGTTATATCATCTTTTGGTTTTTTATTAAATAGGATTATGCTTGGCTTAATATCTTCATAAGTTATAATTCTTTTTTTATTTAATTTTTCAATTAATTCTTCTTTAATTTCATCAGTAAGCTTAAATCCCATATTCTTTTGATTTTTTGCTGCAATTTCTTGATTTTCTAATATTTGTTCATATGAAGTTGATGAAAAGTTAACTACTAAATCTATATAAGAATTCATAATTTTTTCTCTAATATTTGATAATCTTTTAAATTGACCCTTAAATTTTGTTATATTTTTTGGATGAAGATATTCACAATCATCTAAATAATAAATCAAATCTCCTAATAATGTAATAAAAATTTGTATTTGACCATAATTAGGCAATATATTTTTTGAAGGAAATTTATCTAAAAAATATTTTTTAATTAATTGATTATAATCTTTTAAAATTGTTTCTATATTAATTTTAGTAATATTATTCATTAAATTTTGATCAATATTTGCATAATTAATTTTTCCATCATTTAGCAATTGCAAATACATTAAAACACAAAAACTTTTAATCATTTCATCACCAGAAAATAATATTTTATTTTTCTCATAAAAATCTCTTTGGTTTTTTAATTTAATATGTGTCCTTTTAAATAATTTTAAAATATTATAATCATCTAGAAAATTTATATAATCTGAAGATACTTCTATGAAAATATTTTTGTTTTCCGAAATAAAATTATATGAATTATAAGCTTTTAATATAATAATTTTAAAAATAAAATTTCTCAATAAATTATATGTTTTTTCATCACCATTTTCATATAATTCAAAAACGATACTAGTTTTGTTTTTTTTATCTTCACTTAAAGCTTTTGTGTACATAAATAATAATTCAGAGTCAATATCTCCTAAAGGAATAACATATTTTAAAGTTCCTTTACATGATTTTCCTATATAATGAGTTTTACCTACCCTTGGAGAGTCTGATGTTACTATTTCTATAGGTAAATCTTCTAAGCTTTGTAATTTTTTATTATCAATAGTTTTGAATATTGGTGGTTCTTCAGGATAGCCATATTTTTCTTTAATATTTTTTAATTTTTTGATAATATGAGAATTTTGATCTAAATATAAAATAATGATAAAAGAATTAATTTTATAATTGTTTTTTTCTAAAAGCAAGTTAAAAGTTTTGAAAAAAAATTTTTCGTTTCTTATATTTAATTCTTCAGGTCTTACTATTACAAATAAATTATGTGAAATGCAAGTTATTGCTCTTAAACAAAAAGTATATATTTCAGATTCTGTGCAAAAATTTTGGCATAATAGTAAATTGAAATCAAAGGGTAATTTTTTATAAAATGAAGTTGGATAAATATTTGGATTTGTTTTTGGGAAGTCTACAAGTAAATTATTAAAGATTGATAAAATATCTAATTCATAATCTTTGTAAGAAGATTTAAAAAAAAACAATCCTTTGTAATTTTCCAAATTTTCTTTTACTCTTGTTATTTGATAAAAAATTAAAAGTGAATTCGGTATTGCATCAATTTCTTTTTCATCATACTTTGCAAAATCATGATTATGCAAGTATTTGTTTTTTTCCATACATTTTTCACAATAATAGAAATTATGACATACTTTACATTTAAATCTATTACCAATTATTGGATTCGTTTTGCAATCATCGCATATTATTTTTTCATATATAAGTCTTTGAAGTTCCTCAACTCCACTATTAGTATCTCTATTAATATTTGGAAAATAATTTTCCATTTTTAATTGATTCTCAATTTCATCTAAATCATATAAATCAAAATTTGATGCAAATTGAAGTAAAGGATTTCTACCTATTAAATCTAGGTTTCTCATTTTAATTTGATAATTTTTTTTTCTTAGATTATTTAAAGCATTTTCTAATTCAGGTATTTTTAAAACCACTTTATTTTCAATTTTTAGCTCTGATACTACATATTTTTCATTAAATTCTTCTTTAACATTTAAATTAAGTTCTTTTAAAATAGCACTTATTAATAATGTTATTTTTTTGGCTTTGAGAAACATTTCTGCATTTTTACCATAAGAATAGAAAGTTTTAGATTTTAATTTATATATAATTTGTTTAAATTCTTCAAAGTATTCTATTTTTTCTCCAATTGTAATTTTTGCCTCATACATCAATTCTTCCTCATTCTCTTCTTTTTTGATTTCTTTTGATTTACCTTGAAGTAGCAATAATAAATCCAATAAATCAGTTGAGTCTTTTTTTTTAATTTTTACAAATTCAATAACACCATTTTTAAGGAATTCTTCAATATTGCTTGAATATTTATATTGCTTTCCATATTGAATTTTAATATATTCTTGAAAATCTGAAATTTTAGAATTAACATAATCTAAATTAGATAATATTTCTTTATATATTACATTTTTTTCATCTAAAAGAGAATGAAAAGTCATTATAAATTCCTTAATATCTTCATTTTTACTTTTTATTTCTTGAATAAAGCAAACTGCATTAATAAGTATTTCTATATCATTGATTTCAATTGTTAAAACACTTAAGTTTTCTTGGTTTTCATCATCAATCAATCCATCAATTAAATCTTTGGTTTCCTCCACTTTTTGGGAACTCAAAAAATCTAATAATTTTGGATTTTGAGAAAGCAAGAGTAATACATCTCTAAAATTTTTGTCCAATATTTTTTCATCTAAACTTTTTAGTTCTTTGACAATCTCTATAATTTCATCATAATATTTAATTTTAATGATATTATTGATAATTACATTTAATGATAATAAAAATTCATTTGAATTTTGAATGTTAAAAATTTCTATTATATTTTTAAGATAATTTAATGATATGCTAATATTTTTTCTCTGTTTATAGAATAGTAATTCTTCTGTTATTCTTTTTTCTTCAACATCTATTTCTTTAAAATAATTTTTCAAATAAGTTATTTCTTCCAATAAATCAACTCCATCATCTTTAAATTTAGTTAAAGGACTTTCTAGAAAAGAAATTTCTAATTGTTCTCTATTAAATAAACCTTTGCATTTATACAGAATTTCTTTTGATTTATTAAATTTATATAGTTCAGGATTTTCTTCTTCGTTTAATTCATCAATATTAATACTTTTATAAAATATTTTGAAAAATTTAGATTTTTCATACTCTTCAAAATTATTAATTTCTTCATAAATATTTTCATTAATTTCAATAAGACAAATATTAATTTTAGCCTCATTAAAATTCTGTTGAACTTTCTTATAATTATCAATTTCACTTTTTTTTGAATTTGGGAAATATTGATTGTAATATCTAATTAAAGTTGATAATGTATTCGCATATTTTATATATTTACTAACATATATTTTTATATTTTCTTCTATAGTATTATAATCCCTTTTTGAATCATCAAGGCATAAATATTTAATACGATTAGATAGTTTATTTATTTTTATAATATCATTCAGCTTGTTAACATCTGAATAATTAATTTCTTTCTTTTCTAATTTATCTAAAATATTATTGCATTCTAATTTTAATTCTCCAAAATATGAACTATTTGAAATTTCTTCTTTTTTAAAAATACCTTGATTAATAAAATTTTCTAAATAAATAAATGATAGTGATAATTCATTTTTCAATAAATCATCAAAATGTATTTTAGGAAATTTAACAAAAATATAATTTTCTTTCAATTTTAAAGATTTAATCTTAAAAGAATAAGAGATTTTTTTATGAATTGTTAAATTTAATAAAAATTCTTCTATTATTTTTTGAGAAGCTCTATCTTTATCTTCATCATTAATATATAAATTCAAATCTAAATTTATAAATTCATCAATAAAAAATTCTATAATAAAATCACTAGAAAAAAAGTTTTTCAATTGTTCTATTATATCAAAAAAATTGTTTGGTTTATCTGGTTCAATATGCATTAAAGATAATAAAAATACTAATTTAATTATTTCATTTAAATTTTCCTTCTTTTTTATGCTTTGTTGTTTGGATAACAAATTAAAAAAATAAGTAATTATTAAATTAGTTATTTTATTATCTTTTATGTCTTTTTCATCATTTTTTGTTTTTAATTTATAAATAAATTTAAAAAATAATGAAAATTTTTTAAAAGTTTTAATTTGAGATAATAATCCATTTATATAAATAATT
>JAJMZR010014203.1:0-12709 GCA_023807225.1 Epidinium caudatum
CCCCAATCCCCAATCCCCATTTAGGATAGACATATAATTAAATAATTATATTTTAAATAATTTATTAAAAAATTAATTTTTTTATATAAATTAAAAATAATTATTTATTTTTCATCATTTTTCAATCAAAGGGAATTTCTCATTACTTCCAGAACTTTTGCTCATATTATTATTCAAAATTTTTATTTCCTTTTCAGCATTCCCCATCATAAGTCTCCGAGAATTATTCATCAAAATAGAATTTCTCAATTTAACTTTATCTAATTCAATTTTAAGATTATCATTTTCCTTTTTAACCTCATTATAATTATTAGTAACTTCTTCCAATTTTTTATTCGAAATAGCATTCATTTTCTGCACGTCGCCTTTAATACCATTCAACGTAGAAATAAAGCTCCTTTTGGCCTCGATTTCTTCTGCATATTTTTTTTGTAAGATTTCGAAATTCGTTAACACCGTTTTAATATCCTCATCATTTTCATACTTCATTTTAATTTTTTCGATTGCTGTGATTAAATTGACATTATTTTTCATATTATAAACATACGTTTGTCTAATTTGATTATATAATTCCACTGCTTTGGCACTACTTCCCTTGCCGGCATTATGCATAATATCTTTAATAGTCATTTGCGATATTTTTTTCTCTAAAGATACGTTTTTATCATGCGAATTTCTTATTTGTCCCCTCAGCTTTTTAATAAATTCCTCTGCCGCTGCCAAACTTTTTTGGGTCTTGGAGAGCTCTTCCTTCAAAACTGCTTCATTTCTTTCAGCAATTGCTAATTTGTCCCATAAGTCCCTATTATTTGATAAATTTTTTCTTAAATTGTCTAACTCTTTCTCAAACTCGACTCTTTGGTAGTGCATTTTCATTCTGTAGTATCCATGCAGTTTGGCAATATCATTCTGTAAATTTTCTATTTCTTTTCTACCTTTGTTTAGTTCTTCATGATGGGACTGATTTACTGTTATTCCTCTGTCGAAGTTCTCATAAAATTCTTTATTCAAATCAGAGTTTATAGAAATTGCATTTACTCGCTTTGTTACTTCTCTTAATTTATTTACACAGTCATTATAATGTTCTGTGATTCTTTGCTTCAGTTGAATTTCGATATCTTTTCTAAACTCTGAAAATTGGGATTCAATTTGGGATAATTCAGTTTGATAACTTGAAATCAAATTGTTAAATTTATCATTAAAGTAATCTTTTATGTAAAATTCCATTATTTTTATATTGTCTTTAAGCACCTTTAATTGTCGGTATAAATTATCCATTTCAAAAACTAGTTTATTATTTGATATAGCAAATTTTGCATTTGATATTTTTTCTAAATCACTATCAAATTCTTCTAATTTATCTTTATAAGCTTTTAGCCATATAACTAATTTTTTTATTTTAAAGCAATACCCGAATTTCTGGGAACTATTAGATAAATGATTACTTCTAGAAATATTTGTATCATATATAATGAAATCTCTTATTAAAATTTTTGTGGCTTCATCAAATTCTTTTCTATTAATTAGTAAAGCATTTGCATCAGTGTGTGTTTCAACTTCAATACAGACATTATGAACTTTATTGATGAAATTTTCAAAAAACGGGAATTTTTGATTAATTTGTGAAATTTGAGTTAAATCTAATTCTTTCAAGAAATTTGACGAAAATCTATTTCTAAATTTGGATATGTCTAAATCACTTTTTGCCGAGGCGAATAATTCTCTTATAGCATTATTTTCTTCATGCAAACACTCAATAGCATTATTATATAAAATATATCTAACTTCAGTTTTATATAAATTTAACAACTTATCTGTGTTACTGAAAAATTCTTCCATAATAATCGTATTTTTCATTTTTAAAGTATCTTCCCTTTTGTTATCAAATATTTTAGTTGCTTCACTCTTTTTTTCTTCTTTTTTCTGTTTATCTTTCTTAGAAGTAACACCTGCAATATTTTCACCATCTAAATTCATATCGTCAAACAATTCATCTTTATCTCGCCCATTTGCTAGTAAAGATTCCATGAACTTCTGGTCAAATTTTGGATGATTGCTATACATGAATTTTTCCAGATTTACATAATTCGAGCACTTTAAGGGAAGTAAGTCTTTTTCTAATAAGATTAAAAATTTGTATTTAAATTCTTGCATCATTATGTAATTTTTTACGAATTTAATTCTTTCTAAATTCAACGAAGTTAAATCCGAATTAAAAGTTGATTTTTCTATGAAAATTAAATAATTTTTAGTCATTGAAGATATTTTGAAATCTAAATTTCTAATTTCGGCGATTTTGTTCTCTGCTATAAAGGGGAATAAATATTTTATATCATTATTAAACATCAATTGTGTTGAAGTAAACAAATAGCAATCATCGACATCATTATAATAATTATTTTCATACATCTTATCCAAAGGATAATTAGTATTTTCATAATGCATATGACTTTTGAAAAGATCTAAGACTTCATCATTACTCATTTTTTCATATATATGACAATTAAATCTGCAATCGCTCTTTTTAAAATAGTCATTTTTTCCATAGAAGAAATTATTCAAAAGAATTTTGGTCAAAAAGTTAAATGAAGGAATATCGTTATTTTTTATACAATATTCCCTAGAAGAGTTAAATAAATAATACCAATGATATAATTTCCAATTTAATAATTGATCCATATAACTCATCAGTTTATCTTTATCATTCAAATATAGTTTCAAACTCTTCATAACTTCTTCCATATCTACTCTAAAAGTATCAAAATTAATTCTCAAATTTAGATAATTCTTTTGAATATCCACCATTTTTTCAACAATTCCAAGGGGCACCCTCACCTTTTCGTCAACTTTTCTCACCGCATCAGATTTGTCACCCCAGAAATCGAACCCATGGTCTGACAAACTTAAAATTTGGATAATATCTATTGGTTTTTGGGTCAAGCATATTTCAATGTATTTAATATTTATTAATTGTATGAAAAATGAGCAAAATTTCAAAAAATGGAAAGCATTACTTTGATAAGAAAGAGCTTGCTCAAAAAATTTATTACGACTATCTTCCAAAGTATTAGTTTCTTTAGGCTTAGGATAAAACAATTCTTCTAATTGACGGAAGAAATATTTTGTATTAACTTCATCACTAAACATGAAAGGATTATATTTTTGATAATGATAAATGACATCTGAATCAGTTTGATTTTTTAATTGTAATATTTCTATATTAGAAGGAATATAAAAATTTTTAAATACTTTTGCTCTATCTGAAAAATATTGAAAATTGGTATGGGCAACTGGGCTTTCCACCCTTTTTTCGCTTTCAAGAAAGCCATTTTTTGACAATTCAAAAATATTATATTCTTTTGGTATTGTTAAAACTAATCTTCTGAGATGCTCCGAAAAAGAGCATGCTTGCAATTTAATCATATCTAAATATACCTCTAGAGCTATATCTTTTATATAAGCATTGCACAGCAATAATCTTTGATGCCTAGCATAAATTAATCTTATTATATTTGTACTTACAATTTTTTTCATTTTAATATCTTTGAACGAATTGTAATCAATCAGCGAGTTATCTCTATTTTTTAATTTTTTTTGTGCTATATTATAGAAAAACTCTCTGACCAATAGCACTTTTATTTCTTTTATTTTTTTTGCAGTTTCTTCCTTGTTAGCATCATCATAAAAAGAATGTTTTAAAATAATTTTATTTTCCTGGAATAACTTTGCTTCAATTTCATATTTTTCAATATTGAAAAATACAATATTATTATATTGTGTCGCTGTCAATAGTAAAAATAAATTCATATACTCATAACTCGCAAAAGTTTTCAGCTCATCAATTCCCCTGTTGAAGAAATTGGTTTGGACTGTTATAATATCTTTAAAGTAGGCACAAGTAGCCAGAGATACGTCATATTCTTGTATGGAAAATCTTGGCACTTGTCTTTTTTGTTCTTCTGTCATTAAATAGTATCTATCTAAGTAATTATTTTTTATGAGGTCATTTTTATATGGAACAAAAGGTATAGATTCTTTCAGGTCCAAAATGCTCTCATTTGTATTTAAAAACTTTTTCCTTTGGGCCTCGTATACCATGGCCAATAGTGCATTTTTTTCTAATAAATAAAATATTATATTTTTCATTCTATATTGTTCAAAACAATTACAATATATTTGAATTTCGTCTAATCCTTTATTGCCAAAATCTAACCATCCAGCTTTATAATCTCTTCTTATTATTTCTATCAAACTCTTTTCTAATTCATCTATCATTAAACTTTCTATTGAGCTAGGGTCTTTCGGCTTATTCATAGTCACAAAATCAATATCATCTAATTCATTTTTTTCTAAGATTACATTTGGCAAATAAGCCATTAATTTTGGAGGGATTCTATTGATAGGGCCACTTAAAGTTGAAGTAGTATTTTTAATTGTGTACATTAATGAATGATAGTTATCCAATATTGAATTTTGCATATAATATAATTGGTCAAATTTATCGATACTTTTTTTACCACAAAATTTATCCTTAAATTTTTCCCATTCTTCTATTAAATAATCAAATAACTTTATACTTAACCCATTTTTCATAATATCATTATCAAAGATGAATTTATCAAAAATTTGATTTTTTGCTTCATCTATAAGATGGAAAGTATGATTTATTTCCATTAATGATTCAAAGGTTTCAATTTCATTTATTTTTGATTCTTGATCTTGATCTAAATACTTATATGGGAAGCCTTCTTCAAATCTTATAAAGTTAATTTCCTTATTGAACGTCTTTAGAACTTGTGGGTTTTTTTCTATATAATTCATATGTTTATTTTTCAAAAATGGATTAGGAATATTTAGCAAACTTCTCACATCATAATTTAATAAATCTAACGAATTATTTGATACTGAAAAAGATATATTTTTGCCTATGAATGGATTATTCTTATTACTATCTTTATCGCTTTCTTCTTCTAACACTTTTATAACTGTATTTTTTATTTTTTCGTTGATTTCCTCCTTGTTATTAATCAAGGTATCAATGTCCTCATCCAGGAAGCCCTGGTTCCCACCCGTCAGTGCGATACTAAATATTTTTTTCATAAATCTCATTAATGAATATATTTTCAGGGTCAATTCTTCATTGTCCTTTCCTTTCTCTTTATTATTTTCTGTGACTGAATTCGATTGGGACTGAGAATTCTTGCTTGAACTAGGGGGTAAAGATAGTTCGTCCTTATCTAGTAATTTTAATTCTATTTTAGGCGAACCTTCTATTTCCTTCTCTTTTTTTAATTTAGTGAATAAATTTATAAATTTATCTATGTCTTCAATCTTGGCATTTTCATCTTCAGATAAAACACTTTTTATGTTTCTCTTTGCTTCTATGACCTGTTTTATTGTTTCAATATCAGTTTTTGACAAATTAATATGATTAATTATTTCCAAAGCAGTTTCTCCCAAAAGCCAGTAATATTTATCTATTGTATCGTATAGTATTTGGTTTTCTTTTATTTCGATTTTTTTCTGGTAGTCAATTAATATGTGCATAAAAGCTGCTTTTTTTCTTAATAATTCAGTTTCCATCAAATAGCTTGAAGTGAAATAATTGTAGTCCAAATCTAAATGAGGTCTTTTACCCATGACGTTCGTTATCGTTTTCATTAAATTTTTTTGCTCAAAAATATCAGAACTATTTTCATATATAGTCATCATTTCACTTATAAATTCAAATTTGGCATACAAAAAGTCGAATTCATTAATAAATAAATCTAAAATAACTTGAGTTCTATCTATGAATGGATTCGGCACGACGTCTGTATCAACGATTAATTTTTCTTTTTTTTGTATATAATAAGTACCTATTTTGCAAAACTCTTCTTCTAATTGTTTCATATCACTTAAAGACGCTTCGTATATGATGTAATTTCCTTTGTTATCTTTTATTCTTATTAACTTATCAGAGTACTCTACTGTCTCATCTATTTCTTCCAAATAATTTTTATGAAATTCTTCGTCTTCTAATCCTTTGTTTTCGATTATTCTCTCTAAAGAGGGAATAATAGGGTTTGTTTTAGTGAACTCACTCAATGGCTCATTAATTACCAAATTTCTCGGTTTGCCCGAGATGTCATCGAGGGTTCTGCTTAGCTGTTTTGTCAATTTTTCTAAATCTTGATGCTTTTTTATATTTTTTGTTTCCATTTTGTATGAATCCACAATTAATTTCTTTTGGATATATCTGAAATAGTTAATTAAATTTAGTACAAAGAATTTATAGTCTCTTAGTTTTAAGAATCTTAATGTCATTAAATATTTTAATAAATCAGAGTCGACTTTTTCTGCATATAAATCACGATGATGTGTATTATTTCCTTGGTTAAGATTGATATTTTTTTTCCCTTTTTCAATATCATCATTTTCGATTATTTTAGCGACTAAGTCTCTTAACTGGCTATACTCATTTTCTTCTTTTTGACTACTATTTAATTTTATCGTATTTCTTATTCTTGTAGAAATTGTCATAGTATAATCTTCTATTAATCTATTCAGAGTATTTAAATCGACTTTTTCAATTATTTCTAAAATATATTTAAAATTAGAATCAACATATCCAACTTCATTTAATAATCTTATTTGGTTTTGATAACTTATATCTATATCGGGATACACACACAAACATCTGGTCCAGTCTGAATTTTTAATAAAAACTTCTCCTTTGAATGAAATATGTTTAAATTTTTCTTGGAAAAAATTATTGTTATCTCCATTGACATTAAAGCCATCTTTTGTATTGTATTTTTGTCTTAAAATTTTCGTTGTTTTCGTGTCTTCCCCACTTATGAAATCCTTAATGTTATCATTAGTTAATTCCCCAAGGGCTATTTCATTATAAGTTAATTCATATGAATTAAATTTGAAGCATTTTGTTTGTTTTGCAAAATAATCAGGATAAAATACATTTATATTATAACTAAAAGCCTTCCCTTTATCTATGCTTAAATCATATGGAATATTAAAGTATTCGCAGAGCTCTTTTAAATATGGGCGAATTTCGCTATTGATTGATATTATTAGTGGTGGATAAAACATATCATAGGTGAACTTGGCAGGGTCGTTAAAATCCGTTTTCAATTTATAAAAAAATTGATATTTATTCTTAAAGTATTCCTTGAATAATTTTAAGTCTGAAGAATTACATTTTTTTTTCTCTGATTTATATATGGATTGTATATTTTTCATTAATGTATCATAGCTTTTCTTGAAATAGGCATTTAGATATATTTTTGATTGCTTCCAAATTTCTAATCCATCTTTTATAGGTATGAAACTAACATTAGGTCCAAAAGCCTTCAAAGTAGATGTTATTTTGTTCCTATATATCACATCCCTAAAATAAACTTCAAAATCATCTTTTCTTAATGAATAGTTTGTATAATTTTGGTCTCTTTTTATAAAAATACTATCAATTCTTTTTACTTTAAAGTGCTTTAAATAATATTCGAAATCTTTATCTCTGACATCGTCTTTATTCATGAGTCGTATTAGTCTTTTCATAGTCAAATCCAATTCGGTATTTATTTTCCCGATTTTATAATCTTTGTATGTCTGGAATTTTTGGTTGAATCCTTGGAAATTTAAAATATGATTCGCTTTAGATATTGTCTTTTCCCTTAAATTATTTAATCTAAAATATTTTCTAATAAAATAATCGACCAATTGCTCCTTTATTTCTTCAGGCCTATTTCTATATTCCAATTCTTTAGCCATTTGAAACTGCAAAACGTCGGGATATAATTTCATAAATTTTGGAATCTCATCTTCCTTTGAAAAAAAGTCCTTTAATACACTGTCAATTTTTTCTCTTTGTTCTTCAGGGGTCTTCAAGTGATAACTATTATTTTGGATTAATGATATCATTTTGCAATATACATCTTTGGTAAGTTTATTTCCCGGGTATATTTCTTCTAATAGTTTCCTATATGTTTCATATTGGTCATTTAATTTTTCTTCTAAAACATCTTTTGGTATGAATGGCTTTTTTTTAGTAGGATCTGTTAGGTTTGAATTTTTTCTATTTTCTTCAGGGATTGAATTTTTCTCTTTCTCTTTATTATTTTTTGATTGGTCTTCTTTTGGTTCTTCCCTTTTTTCTTCTGAATTTATTTGGGATGGAGATTTACTCATTGAATCTGAAATATTTTCTTGAGACATATTTATTTTAAATTTTATTTTTTTTCTTTTGTTTAAAATTTATTTTTTATGCTAATACTGAGTCCATTTTTCCATCTCGATAAATGTCTCCATTCAAATTAAATATTAATACTTGATTAAAATAAAGGCTATTTCGGTCCAAATTTTTTATTAATAAACTTGTATTTAATTTATGTGACACCTATATCTACTTTTCCATAAATATAAACTCTAAATTTGAATGCAAGCTAATGGTAAGTATATATCTAAATCTACATAAAGTTTAACTAAACTAAGAGTTATCCTAATTCCTGCTTTGGAATTAAGAAGGGTTTCTGAAATACCTCCAGCCACTTAAGCAACTCCTCCATATATTCCAGCTTCATCAATTGCATCTAGCTTTGCTCCAATTGTGAAATCTAGTAATGATGTTATATCAATACCATTTTCCATATTAACTAAAATAATATCAAATCCATCTATTAATTTAATATATATTTAAAACATAATTCCAACATAATTTTACATAGAGGAAAAGCTGGGAAAACAATTAGGTACTTGATTAAAATATGATCTTCTAATTCCCATACCTAACTTTTAAATTTGCCTTTATTCTCATTTTCAACACTTATTTTATATTCTTCCATTTTCTTTCCTAATTTTTCTAATTTATTTTTTAGGCTTTCTGGTTTTTCATTAGCCTCATTATTATTATCATTAGTTTTCTTATCATCATCATCATATTCTAAAAAACCTTCAAATTCTAATATAGGATTTTTTATATCTAAAAATATTTAGATTGTTTTTTTGCAGCTTTTTTAATCTTTTAAATCATTTGACTATTTTTTCTAAATTTTTCCATAAATTTTTTTGGTTCATATTTAGTTTTACTTTCTTCTGTTTTTTCATAACTAATCATTTTTGTACCAATTATATCATTTAAAACACGATAATAAGTTAAAACAAAATCATCTATATTCTCTCCTATTAAAGAAGCATATAAATATAAATCCACTAATAAATTTATCAGCTTCATTGGAAATAAACATTTGAATTTTGTTGTAGCTGTCCATTAAAGAATTTTTTAATAATTTATAACCATTATCATCTATTAATACCTTAAAATTTGCAATCTAGAAAAAAAATTTTGTTAAAAGGACCAAATACCAATTAATATCATTGTTTAATTTATTTAAACTAGAAAAAAAAAGAAGAATCAATTTTTGCATCAAGTTTTAATATTAAATGATAAAACCTTTCTAATCCCTTATAAAAAGCTATTTCTAAATTGAACAAAGATATATTCAAATATACTTCATTCCTTCCAGCATTGGAAGTATATTCTTATCTGTATAGAGATAAATTCTGATATTTGTCTTTTATTATTCAACAAATGTTTCTATTTTCTATATAATTAGAAAGCATTCTGCCTTTATAATTGAGGAGAGCTTTTTTTACATCTGATATTATTTCTTTCAACTCTTTAATATCTTTCTCAAGTCTTCTTTAATTAATATTGTTCATTTTGTTGTTAAGTATATCTCTAAAACTAGGAAAATCTAAAGTATAGGGACAATTTGCACCTTTAAAGGCTCTTCAGCATAACTACAGTTATTAATCATTGTTTAACAAAATTGACTTCCAATTGCATTATTTATTATTTATATCATCTAACAATTTTTCTGCAAAATTAGTTATTCCTTTTTTTATTCTTCCAAAGAGAGTGTTAAAATCTAAATTCATTTTCTTAAGCATAGGAATCCAAGTATCATTTTCATCTTTAAAATAATCCTTAGAAAGATCATCTTCTTTTATTTTAGGATATGAATAAGCACATACCTCTTGATAAAATTCTGTTATATTATACACTTTATCACATATTTGTTTAAAAGTAGTATAGTCTTAAGTAAATTGAGGCAAATCTCTATTAAAATTTATTCATTGTTTTTAATTTTATAAGTTTCTAAATCTTCCCTATAAGTATAATAAATAGTTTTTAAACTTTCACTTAAATTTAATAATAACTGTTGACTTGATAAAAAGCCTAAAATAGACTCTAGTTTTTCAAGTTTGTTTTTATCGTTATTATATTTATGGTTTTTCGGTTTTTTTGTTATTTTTAGGGTATGGAAGAAAAATTTGATTTGCCGATAGAACTGAAGAACGGATACATTGTCATAAAGGACATTGTTAACGAAATGACGGAATCAGGGGTATGGATTCCGGACGAGAAATACAACAGGTTTGCAAGGGTGCTGAAGGTCTGTGAGGGGAGTTCCCTGAAACCCGGTGACATCATTGTTAAACCGATAGGCAGGAGTACTCCGGTCAAACTAAACGGTGAAGTATACGACTGCATAAAGGAGTCGTTCATATTTGCAAAAATAGAGGAATAATGGTTGATTTTTTGAATTGGGTTGTACAAAACCCAGCGCCTTCGATTATAATTTCGTTGTTCATCATAGCGTGTGTGTCCAAATTCCACATAGTGGAGAACAACACGTACAATTTTTACAAAGACAAAGAAGAGGAATCGGATGAAAATTGATTTTACAAAAGAGGAAAAATTCAAAATAGAGATGTTTCTTGAAAGATACCACACAATAAATTTAAAAGTGGAATCTTTGAAAAAGACAACCGGTGAAATACAGAAAGAAATTTCCGAAGAACAGCTGAAACTGAAGGAAATAAAAAAAGAGGAAGACGAGTTTATGGAAGAACTCCACAAAAAATACGGTAAATTCACATTACAGGACGTAAGCGACAGTTTATGAACGACGAGGAACTGCTTTCAACGATAAAGACAAAACTGCAGAGGATATTGGACAAGAAGTTCGCCTCCGACACTTGGGTGAAAAGGAAGATAGACATCTTCCACGACAGGTGGAACTTCTGCTGCCCGTACTGTGGTGACTCGAGGTCGAACCAGAGAAAGAAGAGGGGAAACCTCTATCTGGACGGACTCCATTTCCACTGCTTCAACTGTGGGGAACACACGGGTGTCAGGAAACTCCTGTACGACTTCGGTGAGACACTTTCTCCGGACGAGACAATCGCTGTCCGTGAAATCCAGCAGAACGCAAAACATTTCGAGAGGAGGAACGCGTCCAACCAGTCGTCGATGCTGTATTCGGTCATAGACGAACTCGCCGTTCCGAAGAAGATATTTTTCGAAAGGATGGGTGTGGTGTCACCGTACAAGAACGATTTCTGCAGTGGGTATCTCAAATCGAGGAACATAGAAATAGGGAAGTGGAACTGTTTCGCCTTCCGTCCGGAATCGAAGGAACTCTTCATCCTCAACCTCACACAGAACGACAGGATAATAGGATACCAGATAAGGCAGCTCGATGTGAATTCGGACAAACCCAGATACCTGACCAGGAACATAACCCGTATGTATAACGACGTGTTCGGTATGACATCCGCCGACATCATAGACAAGCTACTGAAAAGAAGGGAACTCGGCGGGAAGTACATCGAAGAGGAGGACGGAATCGAGAACGTGGTGGCCAACATAGAGAAGATTTCCGGAATCTTCAACATAATGAACATCAATATGAGTCAGACCATCACTGTGGTCGAGGGTCCGATAGACAGTCTCGCCCTTGACAACTGCGTCGCCTTGCAGGGGGCGAAGAAGATGAACGACTACTTCGACTGCATAGACAACGTGAGGTATGTGTTCGACAAGGACAAGGCGGGAAAACAGGAGGCGATAAAGAAACTGAAAAAACACAAGAGTGTCTTCCTTTGGGAACTATACATCAAAGCCATTAAGTTGAAGGACAATGTGAAAGACCTGAACGACCTTCAGAAATGTGGCGGGATGAGACAGGAGGTGTTCGACAGGTGTTTCTCATCCGACGAACTTGATGTGGTTATGATATAAAAAAAGAGATGACTTTCGGTCATCTCTTTTCGTTTTGTTTGTCTTCTGTTATTTATCAGATGTTTCGTCTTCAGTGTCCTTTACCGAATCAGTATCATCTTCACTTGTGGAGTTGAATCTCAACACAGGTTCGAGTTCACCGTCTTTGAGTCTCCAAGGGAAGTATTCTTTTGCAAAATCCTTGACCGTATCAAGCAGGTCTTCTGGTTTTTCCAAAACGAAATCCGTTCTTCCGTTTCCGTGTTTTTCGTCACACAGAACCTCACGGAGTTTTTCGTGGTTGACAACATCCATATAGTCTTCCTCAGGGAACGCCGCCATGAACATAAGACCGAACTTGTGGAAATCCCAGAAACCGTATTTCGATATTATGTACTTGAACTGCTCGGCGAACTTCGAGTAGATGACGTTGAAGTTGTTCTTGTAGTTTATTCCGAGCCAAATCATAACACTCGTGAGTTCCTCGTCTGTGACATCACTCTTCGGGTCTTTGCCACCCCATCTCTCTTCCATCTTGTTTCTGAGTTGGTTGATGACCGTAACCTCGTCGACAGGGAGTTTCTCACCCTTCTCGTTTGTAAGTTCGCCTATCGGCATAGGTGTTCCGACCGGGTCTTTTATTATCTT
>JAJMZR010014204.1:0-12654 GCA_023807225.1 Epidinium caudatum
CAATCCCCAATCCCCAATCCCCAATCCCCAATCCCCAATCCCCAATCCCCAATCCCCATTTTTTAGAAACAATATTTTTTATTTAATAAATAATATTCATTTATAAAAAATATTTATTTGAAAGATTTTTCAGATAAATAACGAGAAAAAAAATAAATATTAAAATAAAAAAAAAGAATGATAAATATTATTTTCTTTTTTTTAATTTTATTTCATGCAAATTGTGAAGAATATATTCTTAAAGCAGGAACAAGAACAAAAGGCTATTGCTCAAAAAATAACTATTTTTTTTCTTATAAAAATTCATATTTTCTCGGTGGTAATTCTTTGAAAGTCAAAGAAAAATTTATTTTGTTAATGGAAAATAATATATTTTCAAAATGTAGAATTGACGGGAATTCAAAAAACTTTGAAATTTTGTGCAAAATAAAGAATTATATTGGATGTCTTCAAAAATTTCCAAAGATTCCAAAAGTTGGATTAAAAGAGCCCAAAAAAATAATAATGAAAAATGGGGATATTATTCATTTTGAAGGATTCACAGAAAAAACTGAAAATAATGATAATAATGAAAATAATTTTCCTTTCAAGCATTTTAAAAATAATTTATTAGATGAAACAGAAAGATATAATCTAAAAGCAGGAACTCTAACAAAATTTGATAATACTATGTTCAGTATAGAAAATAATACTATAATTGAAAAAGATATTTCCGAAATTTCAGATGAAGAGAAAAAAGAAATAAAAGATATGAGAATAGATCTGGAAATAATTATTAATAATGAAAATGATTCTTCTGAAGCGACATGTAATTTTGAAATAAAATCAAGCATTAATATAATTTGCAGTATTAATAATACAGAAGATAAAACTGTTGAAACTATTTATATAAAAGAAGACCCAGAAGAAAATAACTTTTTTAGTTTTACTGGCTTTGAAAAATTAACTCTTTATACAGGCACTTTAGGAAATATTTGGAAAGATCAATGTAATCCAACCAATTTTGTATTTTATTTTATGGGAACAGTTATCTCTAAAAAAATTGATGAAAATAAATATTTTTCATTACCTATTGAAATTAAAGGTGCTAAAAATGAAAAAGTTAATAGTATATGCAAAATTAAAGAAGGGGTAACTAAATATAATAGCTATTGCTATATTAAAGACTATTGTCCCAATGATAACATCGACATTAAAATTGATAATACAAATTTTTATGATTATAATACATTAAAGCCAAATACCATTTATTTCAAATTTGATAAAGATGTATCAACTTCAACTTTGAAAGCTGGATATATCATTAAAGCAAGTTGTAGCAATGATATGTACCAATTTAGAATACATGCTAATTCTCTGGTAGGGAAATCTATCGAAATTACAAATGGAGAATTCAAATTAAAATTAAAACAATTTAATAATGAGGCAACATGCTCAATAAATCCTACTAGTTATATAATAGGATGTAATCTAAATTTGAGTGAGGAAGAAAAAGAATTTTGTGAAAATATTAATAAAGATATAAAAATAGAGAAAGTAGTTGATAAAAATTATATTTTAATAAATGATAATATTCTCCATTTATATGGATTTGACAATTTAGAAACATTTACAGTTGAAGCCGGGATTTTAAATAAAGGAATATGCAATGATAACGTTTATGATTTTTCATTTATTAATTCAAAGATATATAACAATTTAGACAATGATGATGAAATTAATTTTCCGTTGAAGCTTTCAGAAAATTTATCTTCAACATGCGCCCTTCCTCCTAATTTTAAAGAGGGCGATGCAATTACTTGTAAAATATATGACAAATGTCCTGAAATTTTATATGAAAAAATATTAGTAGAAGATTTCAACCCAAGTGATAAAATATATAATTCAAAAAGAATTAATTTCAAAAATTTCAATGGGAAATCCTCAGTCATTACTATTGAAGCTGGCACTTTGCAAATATCAGAAGAAAAAAATAATGATTTAATATTTAAAAATTGTGTGATTGATTTTGAATTAAGCACTGAAATTGTATTTAAGCTGTTTATGGAAGTAAATGGAGTTCAAATAGAATCTAATTGCAATTTGCAAAAAAAATCAAGTGATATAATTTGCGAAATTGAAGATTTCGATTCCGATATTTTAAATGTTAAAATTATACAAAACCCAAATGATATTAATTACTATGATGAAGAACTATCCATTAGTAAAACTATTATTTTTGAAAAATTCGATAAAAAAGAAATAAATACAGTTATAGCACAAAAGATTCAAAAAGGGGGATGTAAAGAAAATGTTTATACATTTAAATTCCTTTGGGATTCTGATAGTAGAATTCCTAAAGAAGAAGTAAAATTTAATCTTATAATGAAAAATCCTGATATTTTGGCACTTTGCTCATTTGTTAATTCAGATATAGAATGTACTCTTAAAGGCATATCTGCATGTCCTGTTACACCCCAAGATTCCGATATTTTTGTAGGAGATGATGAGCCTGCATTTTTGACAATTAATGATAATTCAATTTATTTTAAATCTTTTGCTAAACAAAGCACTTATATTTATGTAATAAAAGTAGGGCAAATTGAAAAAAAATTACCAATAGATTCAGAGAGCTGTCAATATAATTTTGAATTTGTAAATAATCAATTATCTCCTTTTAATTTTGATGAAAATTTGGCTTTCTCTTTTGATATGCATTTAGACCAATATGAAGTAGTAGGAAATTGTGAATTACCTAAAAATTTAAATTTAAATGGTGATGATATTAAAGATGTTTCATTGCCATGTTATATTAAGTTAAATGAAGATATTTGTAATTCAAATGAATTAGAATATTATGATTTAATAATGGGGGAAAATGTCGATAAGTCATATGATATCGGAAAAAATTTACAAACAATTAAATTAGAAGGATTTAATAATAAAAGAACCATAACTATTGTTGCAGGAAATATAAAAGAACTTTATTTCGAGGAAAATAAAATTAAATTTGTTTTAGAAAATAATAGTATACCTGTATCATTGGAGGATGGAACTAATTTTAATTTGAATATCCAACTTATCCAACTTTCTGAAATAAATCAAAATTTAGAAGCAAAAGCAAATTGCATTTTTAATGACTCCAAAAATATACTTTGTGAATATCAATCAAAAGAATCATATGAATGGAGTGATATAATGATTAAAGATAATCCTGAATCTTTAGTATTATTAAATAATAATGTATTATATTTTGAAAAATTTAATAATTTAAGAAGTTATACTATAATAGCTGGACAAATTGAAAAGAAAAATTGTGGAGAAGAAGCAGAAGGAAAAAAAGAATATATATTTAATTTAATAAACAATATAATATCAAAAGATATTCCTGAAGGAATATTTGAATTACAATTAAAAATAGATGGTGAGGACAATAAGGCTAATTGTAGTTTTAATGAAACAAATATTGAATGTAAATTTATTAGTGAAAAATGTCCAAAAGAAATATTAATTATTGATGATACGAATGATAAATATATTACTTTATTTTCACATAATACTATTTTTTTCAAAGATTTTAAAAACAAAAGAACAATTTCAATTATAGCAGGTTCGTTAACTAAAGGTGAATGTCATTATCTTGAAGGAGGCAACTACCAATATTCTTTTTCTATTATTAATAATGAAATTACCTATAAGATTAATAAAGATATTAATTTCAATTTGAAAGTAAAATTTGACGAAAAAGAAATTGAAACTTTAGCAATATGCAACATTAATTTATCAGGAGAAGACAATAAAATATATTGTAATATAGATATTTGCCCAAATGAAGAAGATGATGATATTAAAATTATGGAAAATCCATCACCGAATTATAATATTTTATATCCAAATTCCCTTTGGTTCGAAAATTTCATAGAAAAAAACACCATAACGATAATTAATGAAAATGGCAAGATAATAAAAAAGAAAGAAATTAAAGGATTCGTTATAACTAATAACAAAGTAAATGAAAATAAAATCATAGAAGAATCCTTTATTATTGAACTTATAGTTAGAATTTCAGAAGAAGAAAAAACTGCAAAATGTACTATACCAGAAATACAAGAAGACAAAGAGGAATTATTTGATATTGAATGCAAATTAGAATTAGAAGATGAAGTGAGAGATGAAGATGAAATTGAAATAATTGAAAATCCATTAAATGAAAAATATTATTTCTTTGGGTATAAAGGCAAAAAAACTTTAACATTGATATCAGATTCTTTGGTGATTGATAGGATCAATCATATAAATTTCATAATTAAAAACAAAGAAATAAAAGGGGAATTACCTTCAGAAATAGATGAAAGTAGTAATAAATTAAATTTAAAAATAAATTATAATGAAATAGAAGGAATAGCTGGTTGTTCTATAAATATAAGTGATGAAAGTGAAAATGGTATAGACATTAATTGCACAATAAATAATGAAAATGAAGGCGAAATTGAAGAAATAAAATCAATTACTATAATGGAAAATCCAAGTCCAATTCTAATTAAAGAAATTACTTTAAATTTTGTTAATTATGAGATATTGAAATTTTACTCATTAACATTAGGAAATATTTTAAAAGATAATAATAAATGTTCAAACTCATACAAGTTTACTTTTATTAATACTTCTATTTCAAATACAATTGGGGATAATCCACAAAAAATTACTTTGCCTATATTAATTAATGATGAAGAAAAACAAAGTTTATGCGAAATAGGAAATAAATTGAAATTTAATATGACTTGCACAATTAATGATTATTGTCCAAGTGAATATATTGATATCAAATTAAAAGACAATTATTATTTTAATTATGATTTAAAACCAATAACAATATATATTAATAATAATAACAATATATCTACAACAACTTTAAAAGCTGATTATATTTCAAAGGGAAATTGTAATAATAATATTTATAAATTTAACGTGATAAATACTTTGAATGGGCCTGATTTTGGTATAAATGGCCAATTTAAAACGAAATTGGCCCAATTTAGCAATGAAGCCTCATGCACAATAAATTCAGAAACTTATAGAGTTACTTGTGATATAAATATAAATGAAGTAAATGAAGAAGAAAAAGAATATTGTGAAAATATTAATAAAGATATTAAAATAGAAAAAACAGATAGCTATTATCTTGTGATTAATGGTGATATTCTTCATTTATATGGATTTGAAAATTTAGAAACATATACAATCGAAGGCGGAGATGCACAAAGAGGATATTGTAATGGCAATATATATGAATATAAATTTGTTAATTCAACAGCATATAATAATTTACTAAATACTGAAGAAATTGAATTTTTAAAACAAGTATCTCAACCAATAGAAATAATTTCAAAATGCATTCTTCCTAAGAATATTATAAAAGGTCAAAAATTTAATATTTTATGCAAAATTGAAGGGAAAAATGAATGCCCAATAAGTCCCGATGAAGAAATAACAATAGGCAATTCTGATCCGGCTGATAAAATATATGATTCAAAAAGAATATTTTTCAGAGGTTTTGCAAGTAAATCAAGTATTATATATGTAATAGGTGGAACTTTGCATAAAATAAAATATGAAAAAGAAAATAAAAAATATTATTTTTCTTTTAATGATTCAGAAATAAACTATTCAATAGATAGTGATATTTCTTTTAATGTAAAAATAGAAATTAATGATGTTCAAAAATTGTCAAGTTGTATTTTGGAGAAAAATTCTAAAAATATAAATTGTATTATAGAAAATGTTGAATCTAATAAAGTAAATATAGTGATCTTAGAAAATCCAATTGATAATATAGATTTAATACCAAACAAGTCAATAGTATACACCAATTTTAAGGATAAAAAATTATACACTATTGTTGGAGGAAGTATTGAAAAAGGAAAATGTGGAGATAATAATTACATTTTTTATTTCAGGAATTCATCTATTGTAGCATTTAATGAGAAATTTGTTCTCCAAATGAAATATCCAAATGGAAAAGCCACTTGTGAAGTTGCTTCAGAAATAGAAAACTTAACTAGAGATATTAAATGTATAATAAAAGGAATATCAACATGTCCCATTGAGTCAGAAGATGAAGATATTATCGTGGGTGCCAGTGACCCAGAGCCTATTCAGCTCAATGAAAATGAAATTATATATTTCTCATCTTTCGCAGGGAAAAACACTTTTACCTACATAGTATCAGTCGGTATATTAAAAAAGGGTGTTATAGATAGAGAAAAATGTGTATATAAATTTGATTTTGAAAATTTAGATCCATTTGAATTTGACTACTTTAATAAAGATATAATATTTAGTTTTAATATAAGTTTGGATAAATTTATTGTTGAAGCTAATTGTGTCTTATATGAAGATAAAAATATTAATAATAAAAAAGTAAGAATGATATGCAGTTTTGATATGAATGAAACAATATGCAAGTCTGATGAATTATATTATTATGATTTAAAAATTGGTGATGATGTAGATGGAGAAATAACGGTCGATGATGATGAAACTTCTCAAAAATTAATTTTAAAAGGATTTAATAACCAAAATACTATTACAGTGTTAGCAGGTAATATTGCTGAAAAAGTAGTTGAAGGAAATCTATTTATATTCAGAATAAAAAATAATACAATTCCAGAATCATTAAAAGATAATAATTTTAATATGAAATTTAAGACATCAAAAGAAAGTGAAGTATTTGAACCTAATTGTATATTTGAAGATAATGATATAAAATGCCAAATAGAATCTGATTCATGGGCAACAGATAATGATATTATAATTACGGAAGTTCCTGAAAATTTAATATTAAATAATAAGGCTGTATATTTCCAAAAATTCAAAGATTTGAGAACATTTAGAATTAAAGGTGGGCAAATTCAAAAAGAAAAATGCAAAGAAGGAAAAGATTTTCAATTTAATTTAATCGATTCTATTTCATCTGAAGATATACCTGAAGAAAAAACTTTTGAAATAAATGTTGATATCATAAATGAAAATGAAGAAAATATAACAAAAGCAGTTTGTACAATTAAAAAACAAAATAAATATTCAATGAATTGCATAATTGAAGGTGTTAATTGTATAGAAGAAATTAAGCTTTTGGATAATTACTTTGAACCTAATATAGAATTATATTCACCTCATACTACTTATTTTGATGGCTTTAATGACAAAAAAACAATTACAATAAAAGCTGGAAAATTAAATAAAGGTGAATGCACCATTCTTGAAGATGATAAACAGCAATATTCATTTAAATTTACTGATAATAAAATAACTTATACTATAGATAAAAGCATTAATATAAATTTAAATATAGTTATCGGAGGTATTGAAAAGACAGCAAATTGTAATTTAAATTTATCAGGAAAAGACAATCCAATTTTATGTTATGTTGATATTTGTCCAAATGACGAAGATGATATTAATATTAAAAATAATCCAAATCCACATTATAATTCTTTATATCCTAATACACTATATTTTGACAATTTTGCAATGAGTAATACAACTACAATAATAAACGATAATACTGGAATGATAATTAAAGGGGAAATAACAGATAATATATTTTCATTTATTATCACCGAAAATAAAGTAAACGAAAATGATTTAATAGAAAATGAATTTAATTTTGAAATAGAAATAAATAAAGGAAAGGCAACATGTACTGTACCTAAAGTAGAATCAATTGATAATAAATTTAATATTTCTTGTACTATAAATGATATATCAGTTGAAGATGAAATAGAAATAATTGAAGAGCCAATAAATGATGAATATTACTTCTCTGGTTTTAAAAATAAAAAAACTGTATCATTAATACCTGGCTCAATAATAAAAGATTTAAATAATAATAAATTTATAATTGAAGACAATAATATAACAGGAGAAATTAAGAAGGAAGAAGAAATTATTAAAGATTCATTCCAATTAGATATAAAATATAATGAAAAGAATGATTCTATCAGATGCTTAATTGAGCACAATGAAGATGGCATCAAACTTAGTTTTTCAATTGAAGATACAGATATTAATGATATAAAAACAGTTTCTATATTAAATAATCCAGAACCAATTTTATTAACTGAAAAAATAACTTTGTATTTAAATAATTTCAAAGGTTTAATTTTAAAGACAATAAGCTTAGGAAAAATATTAAAAGGACAATTCAATACTGATGCTAACTATTATTCATTTTATCTAATGAATACAACAATTTCAGAACCAAATACTGAAGTAAAATCATTTGAATTACCAGTTGTAATTAATAATGAAAAACTCACATCTATTTGCACAATAGAAATGAATGAAGTAAAATATGATATGAGTTGTACAATTAATGAATATTGCCCTTTAGATAATTTTGATATTAAAGTAGAAAGAGAAAGTTATTATGATAAAGAATTAATAAATAGAAATACTATTCATTTTGAGATACCAGAAAATTTAAAAACAACAACTTTAAAATCTGGTTATGTAAGAAAAATATCTTGTAACAATTATATCTATGTGTTTACTATAAATGGTAATAGTATAAGTTCAAATGATTTTGATATAGGAGGAGAATTGAATTTAAAATTATTTAATTTTGAAAAGGAAGCCTCTTGTAGAATAAATCCCGCAAATAAAATAATTATATGTAGTGTGGTTATATCCAAAGAAAACGAGGAAGAAAAGCAATATTGTGAAAATATTAACAAAGATATAAAAATAGAGAAAGTAGTTGACAAAAATTATATTTTAATAGATGATAATATTCTTCATTTGTATGGATTTGAAAATTTAGAAACATATACATTAGAAGCAGGAGAAGTAAATAGAGGAAAATGCAATAATAATAATAATTATGAATTTACAATATCTAACTCTAAATTATATAATGATTTACATAATGACAAAGAATTTACTTTTAATTTAAATCTAATAAAACCTGAGGAATTAAATGCTGTATGCTCACTTCCTTTTAATGCAGAAGCTGGCGAAGTAAATATTACTTGCCAAATAACAAATGATGACAGTTGTCAAATTATTTTGGATAAAGATTTGGAAATATCTGAAGATGAACCAATGGATGTCAAATTTGATTCTAAAAGAATAAGTTTTAAAAATTTCACAAAAAAATCAAGTATTATTACTATTTCGGCAGGAATGATAAACTTAAAAAAAGAAGAAAATAAATATTATTTGAATTTCAGTAATTCAAATATTGATTACTCATCAGAAATGAATATTTCTTTTGGTATAAAATATGAATATAATCAAAAAGAGCAAAGCACAATTTGCAATTTAGAAAAAAATGATATTATTTGTGAATTAAATGGTATAGAATCTGAACTTATTCATATATTAATATTAAACAATCCATATGATAATTATGATTATTTTGATACAAAAACAATAGTTTTCACGGACTTTGCTGATAAAGAAATATATACATTTGTATCAGGAGATTTTGAAAAGGGAGAATGTCAGACAGGAACAAAAGTTTATACTTTTAATATTAAAAATTCAAAAAGTCTAATGATAATAGAAAATGATTTTCAATTTAATCTTCAAATGATGTATCCAAATAGAATAGCTGTTTGCAATAGCCATTTTAATAGAGAAACTACTTTTTATGATATTACTTGCGATATTGAAGGAACTTCTTCATGCCCAATTGACCCTAATGATGACATTATTGCTGGTGTTAATGAACCAACTCCAAAGAGAATAAATGATAAATCTGTTTTATATTATATATCATTTGCAAACAGAACAACAGTTGACAATAATTATTATATAAAAGGAAGTTTATTAACTAAAAAATCTGTAGAAAAAAATAGTGATAATATTTCATATAAATTTATTTTTGAGGACTGTTTAATTAATAAAATCTTAAATCAAGATATAAATTATAATATTACCATCAAGCTAGATATTTATGATAATGAATTAAAAAGTATGGAATTTAATGCTAATTGCAACTTACCAAGTGGTATATCAGACCAAACCTCTTTTGATATTGAATGTTTTTTCAATACAGATAATGCATATTATTTAGATGATTCAAATTATGATATCACAATAGTTAAAGGTAATATACAAGTGCCCATCGATGACGAAACATATTTATATACATCAGGATTTGATGAATTATCAACTATAACTTTACACAATTGCCAAATATTAAAAGGAAAATGTGATAGCAATAAAAAATATTCATATACATTTACCTCTTGCTTATTACCTAAAGAAATATCTTTAGATAATGATTTAGAATTTGATTTAATTGTCAAAAATGGCCAAGCTTCAAAATGCAAAATTAAAAAAGATAATAAAAATGGAATTTTATGCGAAATTGAAAATTATTCTTTATGTGATAAAGATGATATTGAAATAGGGGATAATAACCCTGAAATTGATTATTCAAAATATCCTTTATTGAAAAGTTTTTATATTTCTGGATTAAAAAATTTATATACTTCTACATTGACCGGTGGAATTATTAATTTGGGACAATGTTCATCAGGGTCAAATGATTATATATATAAATTTACAAATACTCAATTAACAAAATCATTATCAGTTGATTTAGATTTTAATTTATCAGTAAAAGAGCCTTTACAAACAAATTCAATTTGTACAATACCAAAAAATGAAAATGAATTTGATTTAAATTGTGTTATTAAAGGAGAAAATGAATGTCCTATAAAAGAAGATGTTTTGCAAATAAATGAAATAACTAATGAATACAGACTTGATTCATTAAAGCCTAATACAATTTATATCAAAAATTTAATTAATAGAAATAGTATATCAGTGAATGCAGGGGATATTACATTTGGAAAATGTATTGAAGATACTAATGAATATGAATTCAATTTTACTGATTCTGAAATTATTGGAACAATAAAAGATATTTCTTCAATAGATGACATAAAATTTTCACTTAATTTAAAAAATCCTAATACTACTGCTGAATGTATATTCCCTTTTAGTTTATATTCTCAAAAAATAGATATTAAATGTAGTATTAAAGGAAATGATAGATGTCCCATGTATGATTATCCTTATATTGAAATAGATGAAAATGAACCAGATATAGATGAAATATCTATTTCTCCTAATATATTAAGATATTCTAATTTCAAAAATAAAAAATTAATATTCAATAATTATTATATATCAATATCTGAATATGTAAATGATACATGTGTGGATGATAATTTTGAATTTTATCTGAATACTTCATTTAAATCTGAAAATATACCATCTGAAGAAATATTTACAATATCTCTAGTTAATGATAATAATGAAAATTTAACAGCAAAATGTAAATTCCCAAGCGACACAAAGGTTGGCATAACTAGTTTAATTTATTGCATAATTGATGAATCAATAAATGATAGCAATTTAACATTGAATTTTGATATATTATTTATAAAGGATAAAAATATTAATATAATTAATCAAAATACAAAAAAAAGATTTGAGTTTAATGGTATAAAATGCCCCATATTCCAATATGATTCAAGCAAAGAAATTGAACCTCAGAAAGATAATTCCACAAATTCAATATCATTTTCATTATATATGAAAACTTCTTTTTTTAATAAAAAAGATATAGAAATATTATATAGCAATGAATCAGCAAAATCAGATAATATTTTAGATTTTAATTTAGAGCCTTATAAGAATGGTAATTCTGATGAGAATATTTTAATGGAAAATATGTTATATATTAGCAAATGTAATGTTCCTCAAAAAGCAGAAAAAGAATTGGAATTAAATTGCTATATAAATAATATAACTGATAAAAATAGTGATTATTTTATTTTACAAGATACAACAGATATAATTAAAATTGATGATAATAATATTTATTTAAAAGGTATGAAAGGCTTAAAAATAGATAACCTTTATAAATCAGATGATGAGGGGGACCAAGAAGAAGAAGAAAAAGAAAAAGAAGAAGAAGAAAAAAAAGAAGAAGAAGAAAAAAAAGAAGAAGAAGAAAAAGAAGAAGAAAAAGAAAAAGAAAAAGAAGAAGAAAAAAAAGAAGAAGAAAAAGAAGAAGAAGAAAAAGAAAAAGAAAAAGAAGAAGAAGAAGAAGGAGAAAAAGAAAAAGAAAAAGAAAAAGAAGAAGAAAAAGAAGAAAAAGAAGAAAAAAAAGAAGAAGAAAAAGAAGAAGAAAAAGAAGAAGAAAAAGAAGAAGAAAAAGAAAAAGAAAAAGAAGAAGAAAAAGAAGAATCTAAAAATAATAATGATGATTCATCTATATTCTTAACAATTATATTGCCAATTATTATTTGTCTTATATTTGTTATTGTAGTTGTGTTAATTATTATTTATTGTTATATTCAAAAATTATATTGTTTCAAAGAAAATAATAGTAGTGATAATAATACTGATGATAATGATAATGATAATGATAATGATAGTGAAGAGAATAATACAAGTAAAAATGATAAAGGAAGTAATTATGAATATAATAAATAATTATAATTATATTTCTTTGAAATTATAAATTAAAAATGATTCCATCCAAAATTTACTCAATTTTAAACTGTATTTACTTAATTAATTTGTATAATATATTTGTTATTTTTAACTCTCTTTTAAATAAGATATTTTTAGGAATTTAAGGCACAATAT
>JAJMZR010014205.1:0-12603 GCA_023807225.1 Epidinium caudatum
CCCAATCCCCAATCCCCATAAATCATTTAATTAACTAATTGCTTTATTTAAAATATATTTAAAATCTATAATAGAGTATATATTTTATCATAAATAATATTCATATTATTTTTAAAATCTTTTAAAAATAATAATTTATAATTAAGGAGACATACATCTATAATCTCTTAATCTATTCAAAAATTCTCCCACATATCTCATCCAAGCTATTTCTCTCCTTTTGTAAAAGAATAGTGCCACCAATCCTTCAACGATTAGCTCAAAAAATAAAAAGTCAAATGCAAATCCAAGAATTAGACATAAATAAAAAGCTCCATTTTGATATTTCCAAACAACAGTAAATCCAAAAGTTACATAAAAAGATATAACCCATACTATAAAACATACTATATACCCTATTAAAACTTTATATCCTTGGATCTTTGACATATCATCCCATTCCTTTAAAATTATTAGATTTCCTCCTTCTTTAACCAAGTATAACAACCTTCTGACCTTTATGGAAGGAAACACGAAAAAGAAAGCCAATAAATATAAAACAAAGTCAGCTCCCAATGTTGATATTATTGCAAAAACTATACAACGAGGTATTGAATTGCTTGTGACTTTTTCATCTAAAGTTAAAAAAACAGAAGTAGATAATAAAAGAAGGGCTATTTCAGTCATTAGCATTGTCAATTTTTTCCATCTTGGATGAAACAGAGAAATGACACTTAAAGCATTTATTATAATATTTCTGGATCTAAAATTCAAAGAAAAAAAGTCTTTTGCTGTAAGATTTAAATCAGCATATTCTTGTAATTGCTGTTCTCTTTGTTTTTGAGCATCTTCAAATTCTTCATCTAAATGATTTGGATTTTCTTTTTTCTTTTTTATTTCTTCAATTCTTTCTCTTGTTCTTTTGTCTAATTTTCTAAATTTAGAAGATAAATCATTTTTTGTGAAAAATGCACTATTTTTTCCTTTTGAAGATTTAGTTTTATTTGTTTTATTTGCATTAAGCATATCATCATTATTTTTTAATTTATTTATATCTAATTCATCTTCCATAATTACATCGGTTCCAGTGGCCAAGGCCCCATCGAACCCCCTAGGACCAAGGTATTGCTTCCTTCTATTTTCTATATAATTAACATCGTAAGGATTTCTGAACTCATTCGGTACCATTTGTTCTGCTAAATAGTCTTTATCTTTTTGATAATGTAAGGTTATTTTGGCTATTTCTTTTTTGATAAAATCTAAAACGGTTTCTCTATCGGTATATTTCCTGTCATAACAAGCTAATATAATTACCAAAAATATATATAAAACAAAAAATACTAAAAATATTAGACTTCCTTTTGAGCCTATAAAATTAGGCAAATGCTTAAATATTTGTGGTCTAAATAAGTAATAAAATCTTCCATCAATGACAAAAGATGCATTATTTTTAACAAAAAATGAAGTAAATCGGCATAAATGAGTAGAGCTAAATTTAACAAAATTGGTGTCGTTAGTAAAATTAATATATACAATTCCATCGTCTCTGAATTCTCCATATATTTCATTGAAATACTTAGGAGTTATATTATATAATCTATTATATTTTTCAATTCTTTGTTCAACTGTATCATTAGTAACAACTCCACTAGGTTCAATATAAATAGGATCTCTGAAAATAGGGTCATATGGGGCAATATATTGGTTCGGATCATATAAATTTTTCTGATAATTAAAAATATAGAGATATTGGTAATTGCAGTAAGGAAGATAATATATTAAGGCATTTTCGCCCATACAATCCTGAATCGTAACATCTTTTCCAGTTGTTATATCATAAAATCTTATTTCAACTAATGGAGATAAATTATCAATTAATAAACTGTTATCATAACCAAATGGGAAAAAGTGATATTCTATAAAAATTAAATATCTTTGATAGTAAGGATTTGATAATTTTTGCACTTCAATATAATTTAAACATTTCATAAAATCTACATGTGATTTATATTTTTCCTTTCTTTCTGCAAAAAATCTTTTATCATCAAAAGTAGGTGTTAAAGGAATAATTGCCAAATAAAAATTTTTTTTCTCATAAGTGAATTGCTTATTTGAATTATCATATAAAGTAGCTATATATTTTGACAACTTAACCAATTCTTCATTAATATATGAAAAAGCTTCTCTATATTCTCCCATTATACTATTATCTAAAGATATATTTCTATAAGGTAATCCTGTTTCATTTTTTGTTTTTAATCTTTGCTGTTCTAATCTCATTACTTCATAGGAAAAGTAAAAGTCCAACAAATCTACATATTCTGCAGTATTATTTCTTATTGATTCAGGGAAAAGACCCATTGCAAATTCTAAAAATGTATCTAAATCAACTGAAAAAAATGTTGTATCTCGGAAGAATTGGCTCGCCCCGAAAAATAAATTATGGAAAACTTTAAATTGATAATAATTTATAGTATTTTGGAGATCTTCCATTAATTTATCAAATAATTCTAAATAATATTTTTCCAAAGTTGCATATGCCCCAGCTTCCAAATGGCAATTCCTTCCAATAAATCCAGAGTTACAATGACAATTTATAAAAACATCTAATATAGAACAAACACCTCTGGTATTACAAAAATCCAGTGTACATTTTGGATCAGTCTGAGTTATTGCTGTACCATCTAATAATGGGGAAAATACAGTTTGTAATCGAGCAGGTTGAACCGATTTATATGAATCAATTCCTAAACTCATTAAGTATTGACTTCTGAAGTAACAGGTTAAATCAGTTCTTAATTCCGGTAAATAATAACCCAGTACTGCTTTGTCTAAAGAATAAATTCCTCCAGTTAAAGAATTAGCAACTGTTATTTCTTTAGTAACAGTTACTGTTGCATTGTAATTATCTCTTATCTCACAATATATTATTATTGTACTACTGGGATCTTGATAAAATAAAGTTGTGAAATTGGAAGTAATTTCATTTAACAGAGACCACCCTCTTAATTCCTTTACTATAGTAGTACCTTTTTCTTTAGCATAAAACTTATATTCTATTTCATCAGTAGTATCATCCACCCAACCTGGACTTGTCATAATAAAAGTGGTAGTATTATAAAGACCTATTTCTGGAACAACTTCTAGAGTACCATTAATTGGATAAGAATTCATTGTTAATAGAAAGGGAACTACTACAACTACTGTTTTTTCTGGTTCTCTTTCATTTTCGGAAATTATTTCTAAGTTAACAGCATATTTTAAACCTAATTCAAAAAAGTTTTTATCAACAGATGTATCTAAATTTGTAATATCACCATTAAATGGGGTTTCAGAAGGAAATTCCATTTTTGTATTATTATTTTCCTTTCTTGTTCTTTCAGGGTCAAAAACCCACTTTGTAACATAATTTTTAGATGTATATTTAGTTACTTCAGCGACAAGATGATCAAAAGTAAAGACATCTATTGGAACACCTTCTTGAACATTTACCAATTCAGCATCAGCATCAAAAACTACACATAGATTTGGGCGTACTGGAGAAGGGGTTAAACCATAATTTTGACAAATTAGAATGCATATATGCAAATCAGGCACATAATTCAAAATATCATTGCAAGAAGTACATTCATTATACAATGGGCCAGTACATGTATAGCAAGTTATATCACATATTCTGCATTCGTATATATCATCTCTGGCATAATATCCGTCAGGACATTCACTTACACAGCTTCCATCAACTGGGTGTATGTAAATTTCATTTTCTGCACATGTCATACAATTATCTAGTGCATCTCCAGGTAATGAGCAATGAGTGGCTGCTGGCTTTGTACAGTCATCTTTTGATTCTATATACACAAGTCCTTCTTCACATAGAGTTAACTCTGAGTATAAGCCACTATTATCAGGATCAACCCAATTATATCCAATGAATGAATTTTTTCGATATGCTGTAGAAATTCTAGGTAAAAATATATTATCTTCTTCTATTACTTCGTTAATTATTTTATATTGGTGGTTATTTTTTACATTTTCCCATTCGCTGACAAAAAATTTGTTTTTAAAGAAAGATATTAATCCTGGGAATATTCCACTTGTTTTTAGATCATCAACTGAATAGTAACCATATGTTTTAAGTTCAATATGAGATGTATCAATTAATTTATAATTATATTGTTGCCATAATTTCATTTCTCTTAAAAAGACAAATCCAAAAGAATCAGGGGTTAATTCATGATTCTTTATTTGCAATACAGAATATTCTCCTTTCCTATTAATTGGTAGATCTTCAGTCAACAATTCTCTTTCTACAGAATTAAAAAAATAGGAGTGCTTATGAGATATAAATTCAGAGCCACATCTTAAAATATTCCAACTATATGGTGTAACACTTTGTTCAATATATTCAGCATATCTTAAAGGGTTATCAATATCCCACAAAGCATAACATCTTGCATATACTGAATTGTTTGAAGTATAAATAGTTATTCTGTTATGCTTATTCCAAATAATATCAATTTCTTTGAAATTAACTACTTTTGTATTATAAATATATACATAAAACCATATTTCCAAAGTTGACTCATAAGTAGCACTTGAAGGAACTTTAATTGCTATATCATTTAATACTGAAAAATCAATAAATGGTAAATATTCACAATATGTTCTACGCTTTGTTAAGTGCCTTCTAAGCCAAAATAACCCATCAGTCATATCACAAGTACATTCTTGTATATCTTGATTATTACATAAAGTAACACATGTATCAACGCAACTATCACAAGGTTTATCTCTATCACTTAATGATACATCGAAAAAGTCTGATTCAGAATTACAAAACTTAGTGCTATCCATATATATATTATAATCTTCCACACAACTTACACTTACTAAACTATTTATAGCTAAATAGTCTAATTGAATACATGAACTTTGTCCTGAATATAAATCATAATGAATAAATAAATTTCTTGCATTTGCAGTAGAAGATATCATTGTGGCAAAATTGTGTTCTATGAATTTATTATAAATTCTAAAATCGGCAAAAAGTGAAATAACTTCATAATGCAAACTAACTTGATCAATTAAGAATCCAGTGTCAGGAATTGAATATCCAGTGACAAATGGAATATCTATTTTATTAACATTTAATAATATCATATTTGGATAAATATTAGTATCAGGTATACCACTTAAATAATTGGCAACACATAAAGGAATCCATTTACCAATATATTTATTAAAGTTAGTATCTCTGAATGCTAATTGACTTTCAACTACAAAAACTAAGTTTGTTGTACTAGTTTCAAAGGCTATATATGAACTTTCTTTAAAAGTTATAATTCTTGCATGGGACAACTGGGGCAGAGCCACTCCTTCAAATTTCATATATATGCAAAATGTCCATTGCTTTAAATCTGGAACTCTTAAAGTGTCAACTTCTATTTTAAAGGGTATTATTGTATTAGGTGAATTTGCAGGAGTTTTTAAATAGTAACCATTTATAGAGACGCACTCCTTATTTATTAATTTAAAACCGACATTGCATTCATAGCAATTGGTATAAGTTGATGAGTAGCATCTTTTGCAACGACTATGACATTGAGCATATTCTATAAATCCCCATTTTTCCTCACTTTTATCCAAAGAAGTTATATAATTATTTAAATTATTAGCTCCCCAATCAAAATTTGTTTCATAATTATAAAAAACATTATTGTCTGTACTTTGGAAATTATTTGTTATTAAATGAGTTACAGTTATAGTATCTGTTCCACTGATAATTTCTTTTATTTTATTTGTGTCCATATACTGAATGGTTAAAGGATAAAATAAAACTAAACTTTGTGGATATTCTGGAAATATACCTGCATTAAAATCTTCTATCATTTCTAAAGAAGCTGATTTATATTCCCAAACTCTTATATTTCTATAATAAGCGGAACCCCAGTATACCTTATCATATCCTGGTGTGCAATCTCCGCTACCACTCCTTGAACAAAAACTTATATATTTTAATGTCATGTCCACACTACTTGATATACCTGGAAAAGAAGCTCTAGGATTTTCTAAATCAAAATTTAAATATACTTCTACATTTTGCCCTATGGTGGGATCTAAGGTTGTACTTATAATTACTTTATTCCATTCATAATCACTTATACCTGAAATTTGGGAATTGGATGTTGTTCCACTTATTTCATAATAAAATATATTTGTGGTTGTATCTAAATACATTGTATGAGGTGTAGAATATAAATAATATTCTTTTTGTTGATGCTCTATATCTTTGCAATCAGTTAGAATATGGTCTAATTTAAACCAAAATTCATAATAATATCCATAACTTAATTTATCTTGTGTTTCTGTACTTATAATTCTATAAAAATTTGGAGAATTATAACATTTACTAAAAAATAAAGCACTATTTTCATCAAATTGAGAGTCAATACATTGATAAGCTATTCTATAAAACCCTCCCATACAAACAAATCCATTTCCATAATTATTTAAACTAAAACTTGGACAATTTTGTACATTATCTGGACATTCAGAATTACAAATTCCTGGGTTTTCACCAGTACCAGGTTGTCTTATCATTAAATTTCTATTACATCCAGTGTTACATGAAATTCTTGAAGCTCCATCATAATCTATATATTGTCCCGGTTCACAACATAAGGGAGTATTTTCTTCCATACAATAATATCCTTTTAATTCTACTAAATTGCATTCCTCAATATTTACACATAAATTTTTTGTAGGATCATATTTCATTTTTATTGAACTACCTATTTCACATAATGGTAAAAAGATAAAATTTGCACTTAATTCAAAAGTACTTCCTTCTTTATCTGGTGTTAAATATATAGAATATTCATAAAACTCATATACAGTATCATCTGTTCTTCTATATTGATGATAATATCTCAGCCTTTTGGTTGATAATTCAAATTGTGCAAAATTCACAAAAAATAAAACAGATTGCATTCTATTTCCACTTAGCATTGCTAAATTCATATATCTTAGACTTTTAGAATACCAATAATCAATATAATCTCTAAAAAGTGTAATTTGTCTGAAATATATTTTTTTTGTATTAGTAACATTTATTATTTTTAAGGTTGATAGCATTAAACCTGCAGTATTACTCATAAAAAATCTCATAGGGGCCGAAGAACGTACAATTGTGGCTGTACCACTTCCATATTGATATAATATTTCTTGATTTAATTTGTTTTCTACAAGAACATCTTCATCTATACCATTTATATAGAATTTTCTATTATAATGTGACATAGCGCAAATTACATAGATCCAAGTACCTGATTCACTAGTTTTATCATCAACCAGGAAAACTTCTGCGGCATTAAGTGCTTTACTAAATTTCGTCACAATATCATCATTACTCATTGAATCAGAATAGTATCCTTGTGGAAAGCAATATCCCATTAATCTTGTTGTTTTTATTACAGTAATTTGCATATGCAATGACCAATTTATATGTATACCAGCACTTAATGTTGAAGAATCTTCAATAAAAATCCAGAAACCTATAGAATAACTGCCACTATAAGCAGTTGGTAGATTATTGAATTGAAAATCTTTCATTTTTGATAAATCTGTAAACTGTACACATTCCTCTATAGTAACATCATAATATTGGCCATTTTCACTGCATAAAGGTACATCTTCATAATATTGCTCATCAATTACATTAGAGCCATATAATCCGGTATATGATACTGTGAAACTTAATTCACTTCTTCCACTGTTATCTAATTCATATACGATGAAATTTTTAAAAAATTCAGAACTTCTGTATCCTACAAAAATAGGTTCCCATTCTTGTAATAGATATGGGAATAAAGATTTTGTTTCTATTTTAATACGACTCAAAAACTCAGCATTAAAATATGCTTCACCCCATAACCTTATTTGTTTAAAGAACAAATAACCCCAGTCATCATATTCAGTATCGTCAGAAATGGTTAAATATGTAGTGGTTTGTCCTGTTAAAACACTTGTAGGTTCATTACTATCTAGATTTGATTTTTTTAAAACTAACTCATTGTTATTAGTATTAGTATTTATATAATAAGTTGTACCAGGGAAATCTACCGCACAAGATAAATAATTCCACTGATTTATTGTTATTACAACAGTTTGAGATATTGTTGCCTCAGAAGTTTCAGTTGCATAAGGTATACAAGTAAATTCATAGAAATTATTTAATGAACTTTGAGAACCTTTTCTTACTATCAATTTATTATGTCCATTCCAGAAGAAGGTGATTCCACCGAATTTTCCTTCTATATAATTGTATGCATACATCCAAAATTGCATTGTGTATTTTTTTGAGACTTTTGCAGTTGAAACGCCATCTATTCTAATTTTTTCAGCTTTAGCAAAATTTATATAATCAAAAGCTCTACAGGAATTTTTATTTCCATTTTTGAATATCATTTGGGAATTATAATTATATACAGAACAAGAACAATAAACCCAGTTACTTCCTCTTCCCATGCAAATATTAAAGCATCTTCCTGTTGTTCCTTTATTTGCCTCAGATAATGTGCAAGTTTGAGTATCATATGAATCATTACTATCAGGAACACATTTAAAATCATTTACAGTTGAATCTTTAAGATACGAAGTTAAATAGCAACCTTTATTGGTATTTCCGGGAGGAAAATAACTAACCACACTCTCAGGAATAAAAAATGGAGTAGTTAAGGTATATTTTTTTTTCTCATATGCTACTGCTCCAATTATATAATCATTATAAAACTTTAAATCTTTGACTAATCCAAAAAAGTCCCTTTTTATCAAAAAGGAACTGAATTCCAAATTTTTTTCTACATTATCAATATCTACTTCGAAAGATTCATTATTTATTTCAAATTTCATCATTACTGGGAAATAAGGCGTTATTGACTTTGCCTTTTCTTTATGGTAAGCAATGCTAATAAAAGTCCATTGGCCTATTTTATCTCTGAAATTTTGGTCATTAGCAACTAATTTATTTTCATCATATAGGGATAATCCATAAGGATAATATGTTTCTTCCATGACTCCAGAAAAAATAATTTCTAATTTTTTTCCAATTTTAAATATGCCAATTCCATCATCTTGAGAAAAACCTATAGGCTTTATCCAGAAGGTGCATGTTGCTTTGTCCTTTTCTTCCATCTCAGTTATTCTTTCAATTTCGGCATCTAAAGTAGATTCCACAATATTTGGACTTCTAAAATAATAATATTCTATTCTTTTGCATCTCCTACCTTCTAAATAATATCCTGGTCTACATTCAAAGCAATACCCTGCTTCCCAACAACGATAACATCCAGTTGTACAATATTTTTCTTCGCCAGTTAAAGGATCAATATATTTACCATAAAATCCCAAGGCTACTGTTCTGTCGAATTTTGAAGAATAATTATACTTTCTTAAATTATATATTCCTCTTTGAATTTTAAATTCTGTTTTGGTTTTTGGATCTATTACTTTATTATTAGAAATATATTCATTTTTTAGTGGGAAAAAAAATAATATTGAAGATATCCTATTTGTATAGCTTGGAAAATTCTGATCATATTGCTCTATTTCAAAAGGACTGGCAATATCCCCATTCCATATTCTTAAATTTTTATAATATCCTGTAGTCCAATGAATTCTATTCTCTTTATCATCTAAACATGTCTTTTCACAGAAAGTAATATATTTTAATGAACCTAGATCATCATAATAAACCCTTGTCAATTCTTGTCCGTTTTCCATGTTATGATTAGTATATATTATTTTACGATAATATTCTAATTCTTTTTCATATTTTGTGAAAAAAATAAATTTGTTCCATTCTTTTGCCTGATAACCCTCTATATTAACATCGTTGGTATTTCCGGCATCGAACATCACAGGGGGAACTGTTTGACTACCCAAAAAGTATGCATTATAAGCATTAGAATGGAAAAAGTAATTTTTGTCTTCAGTAGGATATTGAAATAGTCTTTCATCTATTGCATTTAAAAAAAAATCGGGATAATACCAAAATTCAATTATAAAAGACTTTAAAGGGGGATTGATTTCTAAATCCATTTGACCAGAGTTATAAAAGCCACTATATTGAAGAAAGTAGTCAGCTTGACCATCTTCACATCTAAAAAATAGATTATATCCTTCTATATCATTCTTGCAAAAATCTCCATTATAATCTAATCTTTCTGTATTTAAGTGATCATAGTCACATACCATAGAAGACGAACAAGAATAATCGCAATAGCCTGATACATCAGAAACTCCTTCATATGGTATTTTATTATATTTTACACATGTTGTATTACATTGATTCGATTGGTAATCTAAAAAATTATAACAACTTAAAGCCATATTGTCATCATATACATAATTTTGATCTATTTTTTTTTGCAGTTGTTCAACTTCGGTGGGTACAACATCTATTTGCTTATATATCATATTAGGTCCTGGCAGATTAAGATGCTTGAAATTTAAGGGTGGTAAGTAATCCTCCTTTTTATTTTGGGCATAATGCAACACAATATCTTCTTCGAATCCCTTATATTTATATCCTTTTATTTTATAATCTGTACCATAGTATAAATGGTCAAAAGGGATTTGATATAATATTTCATGAAAGTCTGCTATACCATTAAAATTAAAATACATATATTGCATATGCTTTGGAATATATTCTTTAAAAAGAATAAAATTTCTCAAAAAAACTTTTGTACCTGATGCTCCCCAATTTTTGAAAGCCAAAGTTAAATAATCTCCATCATTTATAATATGTCTAAAATATTGGTCATTCTCAACATTCTCATATAGTGGCTCATATCTTAAATTTGTTTCTTTGATATCTTTTTCATTATTAATGACAGTTTTAATATAAAATAATCCATGATCAAATGACTCTGCACAAGTTACATGAAACCAATGTCCATCTATATTATAATCATCATCTCCTTGCATGTATTGCTTTTGGGCATAACTAGGCACATCTTCAACTAAATAATAGCCTTCTTCCATTTGACTTTCATAGTCATCAGATAAAGTAATATCCGAAGTCCTATGTCTGAAAATATCTTCAAAAACATGACAATAAACTCTTACTACCTTATTACCAGGAATTAATGAGGCAACAAGTCTATCTTTTAAAACAACATGGAAAATACTTCCGGAATTAGTTGCGGAATAAAATGTATTTGCAAAAAAGACCCAAAATCCCATAGTTTCTCTATCATTAAAGTCATTTCCATCAGGTTTAACACTTACTTCGAAATTTTCAAATTGGCTCATGTCAACATAACCCATTTCGCAAACTCCTATATTCGGATATCGAGAGACGCTCATAGCATTACATTGCGAACAATAATTTCTGGCATTTGACTCAGAATTATCTACTGTACATCTTAGACATGTTGAATGACACTGCAAGCACTTATGTCCCAAACACATAAATCCTGTGAAACAATCATCATCCACTTCACAAGTATTTAAACCATTTCTACTTCTTACGAAAGAACTTTGATAATCAGTTCCTGTTTTTATTCCTTTATCTTCTATTGTAACATGATAATTAGAAAGAACAAAACTTCCTAACGTTTGACTTCTAAAATCTATTTCATAATAAACTGGCGTTCTTGCTGTATATCTTCTTAGCTCTCCATTGCATATATATTCAGTTTCTACATTGGTGCCTTCAATTCCATTATTTTTAGGAGTTATTGTTATTTCCAATATTGTAAACACATTTATTCTTAAAGTTTGGTCACAAATTAAAGCATCAGTATATGTTCCATCATTTTTGTTCATACGTAAATAAACTCTAATTCGATTGTTATCAATGAGTGAGATTATTGGTACTTTATATGTTAATTCAAAATATTTATTATGGAATAGAATAAAAGGAGAACGACAACGGAAGTTGCAATTTCCTTTCATTACATTTTGAAACAGTTTTATTTCTTCAGCTTTATTTATTTTACTTCTTGTTGAATATTTGTCTTTTATAGGCTTGTCATTTGTATTACCAAAGAAAGTATTTGTATCTAAGGAGTCATATAGTATTGTATCCGGGATTATTCGGTTCCCATCTACATCTATAGAATAGCATGAGTTATCAGGCAAATAAGCTGTTCCATATTTTGGACTATAATAAGTCACGTCTGAATTTGTAAAATAGCCTACAGCATAATAAAATCTTTCAAAAGTTACACCATTTACTTGGGAAGTCCGAAAGATTTCATCTCCATGTTCATAATGATCGGGAAATACTTTTATCTCGCTATTAATTATACTATTTGAAACTATTAAATATAGTAAAAAGAATTTTTTGATTGTAAATAAATGATTAGTATTGAAAAAGTATTTTTTCATTTTTTTATTTTTATTTATTATTATTTTCAATGCTAATAATATAAAACTCAAAAGAATTAAAAATGTTATTTAAAAAAATAATACTTTTTTTGTTATAATTTTTTTTTAAATATATGCTAATTTATTGCTAATCAAATAAAATTAATATTAATATTATATTAAATCATTCATTAATTTTCTTATACCAAAAAAGTACAATATTTTTTGTTGTAATATGTCGATAAA
>JAJMZR010014206.1:0-12545 GCA_023807225.1 Epidinium caudatum
TCCCCAATCCCCAATCCCCAATCCCCAAATAATATTTTAACGGAGGTGAAGAATTAATAAATAAAATATTTATATAAAATTATAAAATTAAAATCCTTTATTTGTTCTTAATTAACAATTAAATTTATCTATGATATAATTACTAAATAATATATTTAATACATTTAATAGTATCATTTAAATTTTTTTTTGATATTTTTTGTACCTATTTAGCAAGTTTCTCTGCAAATTAAATCACTGCATAAAGATTTACTATGTCCACAAGCAACTGAATGTGGGCAATTTTCTGGTTTTGTGGCACAAGAATTATCACTACATAAATATGGAGTTTCTTCTGGACAATTTTTAAGTTTGGCACAATAAATTTCATTTTCTACGCAAGTTCCGTCTGGACAAACAACATCTTCAGGATTAGCACAGGTGATAGTTGTTGGGCAATTCTTCTGGTCATCAACGCAAGATTGATCAGGACATCTTACTTGGATAGGACTACATTCAGGCCATTCATTATAACATTTATCTATACTATCAGCACAAGTTAAGTCTACACAAAGTACTTTTCCAATAGGACAAACTCTTTGATTTGGAGTTAAATTTTCATTAGTTCTACAAATACCATCAACACAATATGCTTGATATGATGGGTATTTTCTTTTACAATCTATTGGAAGGAAATAAGGACATAAAATATCTTCATCTTTATCTTCAGGAATAGATGTATTCATATATTCACATTTTTTTGCCCCTTTTACTTCACATTCGGTCATTGATTTTACACAATGGCCATCACAAAAGAATGGTTTTTCTTGTTTTTCTTCTGTTTGGCATTGATAATCTTCGGGAATGCATTTTCTTAGGTCATCTTCACATTTATTGCTATTGGGACAGAGATATTTTCCTTCGCAACTTTTTCCTGTTATATTAATTTTTTTTTCATCATATATATTTCCTTCTAAATATGTATAGATTGAATATTCTCCTTCAAGAGGTGGTACAAAAGATATTTGGTATGTACCATCATCATTATCTTTGATTTTAGGCTCAATATCAACAGATGTCTGTGTAGTTTCAATAAATAATGATATTTCTGAACTAAATTTGGCTCCTCCTTTTGTTACCTTATTTTCATATTTATCTAAACAAGTAATTTTTATGTTATATGGACTTGATATATCAATTTCTTCTTTAGTTGGATATGTTGTCTGATTAAATTCTGCACTACAAGCACCAGCCACATAAGTGACCTCGTCAGGTCCATATTCAAAGGTTGGATAAATATTTTCATTATTATAAGTATATATAAAGCTATAACTTCTTGCTTTTTTGGCACTAAATGAGCAAGCCATATATCCAATGGTTCCAGTATAACAATTTATGACTGTATTATTTTCTTCATAAGGCTTTATTTTAACATCTAATCCTGGTAATTGAACATTATCAATTTTATTCATAAATTCATCATATCCTTGTACTATGAAATGGAATTCCTCTCCTGCAGGAATATTTTTGTCATTATATGATTTTTCATCCATATCTGTATAATACACTTTGAAATTATTTATATCAACGCTTCCTGATATAACGGTTTGGGTATAAGTTGCTAAAGTATATTTTTGGTCAACAGCATAGACAACTATTGAATAACTTCCTGTCTCTACATATCTTTCTTCTTCAGTCATTTTAATTTTATAAGTATATCTACACTCTGATTTTTGGTCGTCATATCTATAAAATTGATAAGTTCTTAATTCTGCTGTTTTTTCTAAGGGTCCTTGTACTGTGACAGATAATAAACTTGAATTGAAGCTTTCATCAACATAGCAGTTCATTTTTTGGTCATACAAAATAATATTTAAATCTAAATATTCACCAGCTTTCATTCTATTTATATTTTTAGAATTAACTATAGTTTTTGAATAGTCTAAATTAAATTTAAAACTGGATGTTTCTACTTCGGGCAATAATTCTACTTTATTACTGTTTCCATCTTTATAATACATTTGAATGTTAATGTCTCTTGGGGGATATTGAGGTCTTATTGTTGCCCTATAAGTTTTATCATTATTATATACTATAGATGAATCAGTTAAAATTCCGTTGTTTTCGATGGACAAATATTCTAAAATTTCTGATGAATCGAATTCATTTTTAAATTGGTCTTTTAATTTGAATTCAAGGACTAATTCACTTTTATCAAATTCTACAGTTGGTTCTATTTTTTTTATTATTTCTGTATAATTTTTATAAGGAATACCATAGCTATTCACCAATAATACTTTAATCTCTTTATCTTTCTGTTTCTTTTCAGGATCAGTCAATTTTATAACATTATATATTTTCTTTTCTTCTTTCCTAGGTACTTCAGTATAATAACTAAGAATGTATTTTCCCTTATCTTCTTGAATAACTTTACATTTAAATGTGTTATCATTTTCTCCATCTAATTTATCACAATTGATATTTTTAGTAGGGAAATCTCCATAGTATAAAAGTCCTTGTTCTGTCTTCAATTTTAGTGAAACTTCATAATAAGATCCAACTCTGAATTTAGCAATTTTTGGCTCTACATCTGAATTTTCCAAATAGTAATTTCCATTACCATAACCATCTTCTTCGTCTTTTATACCAAAGTGATTAACTTTTATTACAAATGTCTTTTCATTTTCTGTAGTTTTAATAGTATAAGTGAAATCATATGCATTATCACCAGTTTTTGTTACCAAATATTCTATTTTTTTTTTATCTTCAAGTTCTAAATATCCATTTCTATAAGTCCAAACTAATTTATCCATATTATTTCCTGATAAATAAGCATTTAAAACTTCAATTTCTTTTTTATCTTCATCAATAACATTTGAAAATTTATCTCTAAATATTAAATGCAAACTTAATGGTGAAATATATGATGAATAGGCTTTATTATCTTTTTCTGGATTTAATTCAATATATTCACCATTTTTATCTTTGAAATAAATTAAAGTATTGTTTGGATCGCAAGATGAAGGTTTAACACTTACTATATTTTTGTCAAATTTTATCTTTCTTTTATTATATAATACATTCCAAATATAATGACCAGTATTATTTAATTGTACTTCGTAATTTAAGTCATTCTTATAATTTTGAGAAGCTTTGATTATTTCATAATCTGACGATAGTAAATAAGCAGAGAATTGTGACAAACTTTTATCATCCAATACAACATTATTATTATGCATATCTTTTGGATAAATTGTAATCATTCCAATATTTCCTGCATCTAAATCACTTTTCCAAGAAACAACACTAGTTCTTTCAGGAGAAATTTTACCAGGGGTAACAGACAAATTGTAATCTTTATCAAATAATGTTCTATCTTTGCTATTATTTCCTGCTGTTATGGTATATTCTCCTACTGTGGTAATTTGATATAAATAATTTTGTTCTCCAGTTAATATATCAACAAAGCTTGATTTATATGAAAAGTCATTTATTGAAGATTTGACTTTTAATTTAGCTTCATTTGAGCTTAATAATACTTTATTGTCATATGAATCATATCCTATCAAAGAGAATCTTAAATCATCATCAGTTGTAACTGATTTTACTTTATCTTTAGATTCTAAATATTTAGAATTTATTTCAGCTTTATTTAATTCATCTGGATTAATTGTTAATTTAAGGTCAGTCAAAACTTTTTCTCCATTTATTAATACATTTAATTTTGTTTCGCCTTTATTAGGGAAGACATTGGCTTTTTCTGAAGTAACTAAAACTAATATAGTTGATGATTTACTATTAAAAACTTTAATATCAAAACCTGAATCAACAGAAACTGTTCCATCGAATACACCATTAAATCTTGCATTATTTTTATTTCTTAACTCAAAATTGAAATATCCGTATTTTCCTGCGGTGAAATCCAAATTACTATCTAATAATTTTGTCTTGGACAAATCAACAGCCTCACTAAAGCTATCTTTACCTGAAACTCTTACTGAGTAAGTATCTTTATTACTTCCATATTCAATAACTAAGTCATATTTGCCATCTTCTAATTCAGAGAATTTGCCACTTACTTCCTGGAATTCTATATAGTCATCTGAAGGAGTAAGTTTTGTTAGAGGAGTATTTGAAATAGTTACACTAATGTCTTGTAAATCTTTTGCAGAAATATTATTTCCATATGAATCTTTAGGATATATTTTAATAAATAAGTTTTCTTCTACATTATATAAAACATCGTTATCTTTTTCTAATTTAGTATAAGTCTTGGAAAAAGTATTAAATTTGTAAACTTCACTTTTCTTTAAATCAAATTCTCCTGCTATAACGTTAACTTCACAATTTGAGCATTTTATAATAGTTGAACTTTTTGGGTAAATACCTCTAAATTCATTAACTCCATCTTTAGTAACAGTTTGACTATATCTTATTACTGTTTTACCTTCATCATTTTTTACTAATTCACCTTCCGAGTCTACTTTTGTATAGTCATTATATTTATTGCTTTCTCTGTATCTATAATATAAATCGAATAATGATTTATCTTCTTCTTCTAAATTTATATAATTATTATATTTATCCAAAACGACAATATCAACATCTAATTTTCCTCCAGCATTGATACTCTTTTTCATATTTATATATGAATTTTCTCCAGAAATTTCTCCAGGTAATGCTTTAAAAACAATATCTTCATATAAATAATCAGATTTTATTGTGTAATCCCCTGCAATTGTTGGCTCAACATATATACTATATGAATTATCATCATTTGAATTACGTTTTAGTTCAATAGTTTCACCTTTTGGATTAATTAGTCTTCCTCCAAATAATTCATCATCTAAATATCCTCTATTAGCATATTTATCAAAACATTCAAGTTTCAATTCATAAGTTTCTCCAGCTTTGGCTTCAGGAAGAGGATTTTGAAGAACATTGCAATATTTTATTGTGTCAGGAAGGACTCTTAAAATTAAATCGTTTTTCATATCTTTTGCATTGATTGAACAAGATATTTGTCCATTTGAAGCTGAATTAGATGAGACTAAAATATTATATGTTCCATAGTATTTTCCATTATAAACTTCAGTATAAACCTTTTTGTCGTCAGAACAAGATACACTTATGTCTAAAGTTGAATCAAAGAAATGACCCATAGGTTTTCCTTTAGCTGTGTAGAATGTTAAAGAAATTAGTCCTTCTTCACCTGCTTTTAATACAAGATTATGAGTATTTAAAATAAAGTATTTTGGTTCTTCTTCATCTTTTTTGGGACTTTCATCATCGAAAACTACTTTAATAATTTGTTCTTCATAAGGCTGTATTTTTAATACTAAATCATAAGTTTCTTCTGATTTTTTTATTTTAAAATATTTATCGACCTTTTTTTCGTCAATATATAATCTAATAAATTTATTATAAAATGAATAATTTAGCAATTGTTCATTAGTTATATTTAATTGGAAGTCCATTACACCTAAATTTTTTATATCACTTACCTTATTATTAAATTCATCATATAATTGTACATCAATTATGGGCAAAGATGCCAAAGATAATTTTAATTTTTCAGACAATGAATATTCCTTGCCATTATATATTAATTTTGTCTTAGTAATATCAGGACTTCCATTAACAGCATGAATGACATTATTTTCATTAATTATTTCTTCGTTATCATAATAAGCTTTAACAACTTTAGTTCCAGATACTTTATTTTCTATAACATATTCAATTTTGCCTTTATCATTATATTTAACCTCAATAACTTCATGAATTTCTTTTCCCTTTTCATCATAAACTTTAACACTATAATGTTTAATTATTTCTTCAATCGTTTCTTTGTCAGTTAATTTATTTCCATTTTTATCTTTTGGCTCTATAACAAAACTTCTATTTGTTCCAGCAATAGTTTGTCCTTTTTCTCCTTCTAAATATCCAATGCTATATTTACTTGCTATTCCAGGGACTATTTCTACTTTATATTCTTTTTCTAAATAAATTGAAGATAAAGTGACAGTACCAGCTTTTTCTGATACTAAAGTTAATTCAATATAGTGAGATACTGGATTTGTTGTACTAGATAATGTTACTTTATATCCAGAGCTATGTTTAGCATTAATTAAATAAGAGAAAGATTCTTCTGAAAATTCTCTTTTATCAAAAAGATTGTCTATTATTTGATTATCATATTTATCTTTGGGATATAATCTAAATTTTAAATTAGACCCTGCTGTAGTAGGCTTCAATGTGGATTCATCTAAGCTAAAGTGATTTAATTCCCCTGGAGATACAATGACTAATACTTCTGTTAAGATTTTTACATTTTTATAACTCATTGAAATTCTACAATTGTCAGAGAAGTCTAATGCAGTATTTGATAAAACATCAACAATATATTGGCCTTTTTTATTTCCTAATTTTTTATTTGGTTTAACAGATGTGCAATTATTGTTAAGTTGTAAATCATCTATTTCTAGTATATTATCATATCTTAAATTGTCTTCTCCTTTTAATTCAATAGTAAAAGAATCAGAAATTCCTGCTTTCAAATATAAAACATTTGGAGAAACTAGAGTTTTCACTATACTAATTTGTCCCGAACTTTTATCCTCGCCATAATTTACTATTGAAAGATAGTATTTTCTGATTGTAATATCTTTCTTTATTTCAAAAGTGTATGTTTTTTTATTTTCTAAAGAAATATCATCTGGTAAAATCCATAATAATTTATTATTACTAATCCAAAAATCTTCTAAACTTCTTTTTTTGGATTCATCCAAATAAAAACTAGCCTCAATTCCAGTGTTTTTATCTACATTTCCAGAGGGTAATCCTTCAATAGTTAAAAAGTCAAATTCAAAAGAGGGTCTTTGAAGTCCATTATATAATGTGTAATATCCATTTTCTGACATTAATAAAACTTTTTCTCCGATCATTTTGAGTTGAGACAAAGAAAAATCGAATCCAATATCAATAACTTTAAATTGCCAAGAATCATAATCATTTATTTGTGTTCCGTTGATATATACTCTTAATTCAAAATCTCCCGCTATACTTATTCTTCCAGTTTCAAATACATTTCCTTTTTCTCCACTTCTTTTATAATCGAGTCTATTACCTTTGGTATTGACGGCATAAACCTCAACGTTTTTAAGCTCTAATCCATATTCCTCACTCTTTGGATCAATCTTATTTTTATATTCATCATATAATTCAACTTCAGCTGAGGATATTTCTCCCACAGTTAATTCATTATTATTTAATAGCCTGGCCTTTGAATATTTAAAATAAGCACTTGCGGGTTCTTTTTTATATTTAAAATCTATAACTGAAGATGAATGTTTTGTTTTTATTTTTACTGCATAATCTCCAGATTTAATATCTTTTTCTTTTATATAATAAACATTTTCTTCTTCGCCTTTTTCTAATTCGAAATATTGAGATGAATGATCTTTTTCGTTCAAAGTTATAATAAAACTTAGACCGAAATTATCTCTATTTAATGGATAATTTATATAATTTCCATATTTATCTTTTATTTTGAAGCCTAATTTAACTTCTTTTCCTGCAGTATAACTTGTTTCATCTAGTTCAATTTTCTCCAATTCGAAAGCTTGATCATATGAATCAACATTAACATCTAAATAATCAGAGCCTTCTAGTAAACTTTTTCCATTTATTTTAGCAAATATTTTATATTTTCCTTTTTTTTCAGAAGAAAAAGACAAATCATAAAGACCTTCAATTGTAGTTTTGATTATTTCAGTATTACTTGATTTATCTTCCAAACCTTCGCTATTTTGTATAATTAATTGAATTTGGCTTTTATCAGCTAAGAAATAATTATATAAATGTTCTTTATCAGTTTTTAGTACCAATTGGCCAACTTTTGTTTTTACTCCAGCTCTAAGAGAATCTAAAGTTTCCTGTACAATATAAGATGAGCTTTCATTTAATTCCTTTCCACAAGCTGTAAAATCCCCTATATTTGTTAAATAATATTTAATAAATGCATTAGCATGTCTTCCAAAGTCTAGAGATGCAATAAATAATAATGAACTCCTTCTCATTTTATCTCTTGATTTTTCTAATTTAACAAGAATATATTTCTTTTTATCAGAATCAGTATAAATGCTAAAGCTGAGTTTCTCACAAAAATTGCTATGACTTTCTTCAATAGTTCCATTTATTTTTTCTAAATTAATATATTCATAAGGTTGTTCAATGTCTGAGTAATAAGTTCTGTTAGGATCTTTTGTATCCACTAAATCAATCAAAAATAAATTATCTCTATTTTCATTTTCTTCAATATAAGAAAAATTAAAACTATCTAATTTATCCATACCTATCCAGTTATAATATCCATTTAAAGAAAAGGAAGAGAACCTACTTCCTTCCAAAGTGGTTGGTTTAGGAGAAACATAAAAAGTGTTATCATTTGAATTTACCACTATCATTTCATTGACTCCAAATTTAGTTTCAAATAAATATTTGCCATTGTATTCAGTTGTATAAGTATAAATGCATATATTGCTATCACAGTTTTCTATTGGTTCAAATGATTTATCGCTTTTTTTGTCTAAAAATAAACGATATACCATAGAAGTAAACTTAACCTCTTTTTCATCTTTTGAGTCTTTAACATTTATTACTTCATTAGCTTCATCTCTAAATTCACAAATATAATTCAAATGGACACCGGAATCATAAGCTTTTAGAGAAAGGGAATCTATATGACATTTTGAATAAGTTTTACTAGGAACCAGATTTTTAACATTAAAAGAAATGATATAATTTAAAATATTGGAAAAAAGATTATAATTTCCTTTTTTATTTACCTTTACACCTAATTTATAAGTATATAAAATATTGGTTTTGTCAAGATATATTTCAAAATTAGAATCTCTTTCTAAAGTGTCTTTTATCTTTGGTATATCTTGTATTTCGCAAGGATTTCCATATTCATCCTCTCCATTAACATAAAAATATAAATATGGATCTTTTTCGAATTCTGATAAATCAAAATCTCCACCACAATTTCCTGTTTTTTTTAGTGAACCATATTTTAGTAATATAGTATTCTCACCAATTTTTTCATAACATTCTCCTTCTCCAGGTTCTTTTCCATAAGCATAAACAAGTCTAGATATTTCTCTACTTTTAATATTTATCAAAAAATTGAATATATCATAATAATTATGATAGGAAATAACATGTTCTCCATAATCATTTGGTGTTTTTAAATGAAATGTGTATTTTGTTGAAGATGTGGAAGGTGAAATAGGAATAATATATCCATCGTAAGTTAACTGACCCTCACCCATCATTTTTTTGTCATTTTCTGTTTTATATTCTACAATAACTGATATATCTTGATTAGGTGGAATGGAAATTGTTTCTCCAGGATAAAAATAATCTTTCTCATATAAAAGTTTAACATCAGGAGTAATTTTATCTTTTCCATTATGACATATTTCAGATCCATATAAATTATATTTATAACCACATCTATTATCAGTTGATGTTATTCCTATGTATCCAAATCCTTGGTTTTTTACTAAATATTCAGCTAAATCGATTTTTTGCTCTAATAACAATTCAGTTTGATAATTATAATCATATTTGTATATTTGAAGCATTTTTTCAGTGGCATTATATAGTATATTAACATTTAAATGTATTTCATTTGATAAATCATTAAAATTTTTACGGTTTAATGGCGATTTCTTTGTTTGGCAGCCATTCTTCCTACAATCAAAGATATCAACTTTTTTATCTTGAATTCTAAAAATTATAACAACTGATTTATCTAAGCCTTCAACTAAAAATTGGTCATCAAATTTGCTTAATTTATAACTATTTATATTATAAGCCCCAAAAACAACGGCGACTCCATAATTTTTTTCACAATATGAGCGAAATATATCATAATTATAATTATCTATTAAATGTAATCGAAAACTTCTTTTAAAATCTATTTCTTCATTTATGTTTCCCAATCCAAAAGATGAATAAAAATTGGGTTTTTTTTTCCTAAGTAATAATTCACTAAAGTCATAGATATCCCAAGGATAATACTGGGCAAAATTGCTATAAGATAATTTATAGCAGCTCTCATATTGAGCTTTTATTGGCTTAATTAATAACAATAATCCTGCAAACAGTAGGATCATAAAGCTTGATAATCCAAATAAATTTTTCTGTAACATTTAATTTTTTTTATAATGAATCAATTTTATGATATATATATATATATTAATTTTTAAATAAATTATCTGACAGCATCAAAAATAATTAAATCAATATTAATGATAAGTATATAAAAAATGATTAATTTATTATTTAAAAATTGATTAAATTTAATTTTTCAGAAATATGAAAATTAATTTGATAAAATAAAAATTAAAATTTGTTTGAAATCTCTGCAAAAAAAGATATTTCAGGAAGAATAAAATCAATTATATAGAAGTGGCTATAAATGAAAATAAATGATAAAAAAATAAGGAAAGATGGTCTTGGTTAATTTGTTTATTCAACTAATTTCAAATGAAAGTATGGTATTTTATGCATTTTATTAATATATTTTCTATTAAAAGATAAAAAATTACTTAAACTATTTTCTTTATAATTCTCTCTCAAAATTAGAACAATTTTTAAAGAATATTGAGAATAAATAATTAATCGATATTATGGATTTTTTAGTTTATCCTTTGTTACTTTATTAAATTAAATTCCATTTTTCATATATTCTTTTCTATTATAAGAATGATTTTTCCATTTAATAGTATGATATTTATTCCCAACTTTTTTAGGTATAAATTCTATTATACGATTATCTTCTTTAAATTTTTCATTTTTGTCTGGATGCAATCTTAATGCTGCTATACCATGTCATTTGGAGTCTGCACAATTATAATATATTGTATTTTTCTCATATATTCTATTATATATGTCAAAATCCTCATCATCATCCTCCCTGTCTATATCGACACACAATTGATACACCGGGAAATGCCCATAAATCTCAACATACCAATAATTGGGATCAATATTATTGGTGACAGACCTCACATATAAATTATTTGACAAATCCTTCATTTTGTCCCCAATATTCACCTTTACCATAATTATCCTAAATGCTCATTAGTGTCTATACAATCTGTCCTTTCAATGAGTTTCATCTTGTTGTAATTGATGTCAACCCTGAACTTGTGTCCCTTTCCTTCACCCTCACGGATTTTCAATATCTTCATCCAGTAGTAAGGTGTCGTGGAATTCTCCCCGGGCTTTTTCTCGCCAATCCTCATCTCCTCTGTCTGGATGATACCGATACCATTGTCGACGGTGTGCATAAGTCCCATTGATTCCGACACATCAGTCAGGTTGATGTCTGAACTATCCAAAGCGCCTCTACCGATTTGGGAAGCAGTAATCATCAGCAAATCATACTTCACGGCGAGACCTCTCAAATCCTCAGCCAGGGTCTTGATTTTCAGATATGTGTTCTCTGAATTCGGCTGGCGGTAATTACACATAATATTAATATAGTCTATGATGACCACATCAACCTTGTATTTCTGACTCTCCTCAACCTCCTTGATGTATCTCTCCACATCCAGGACAGTTCCCTGGCCTGTCGGGAGTTCCTTGATTCTCAACTTGCCCGGCTCAAAGAAACTGTTCTTCCTGAACTGATTGAGTTTCCTCTTCACCTTTGCGGGATCTTCCACCAGCCTGTCATAATCCTCAAGGGTCATGTCAAACAGATTCGCGGATATTCGTCTTGTGACTTTCTCCTTCGCCATCTCACAGGTGATGAAAATCACATTCTTACCCTGTCTCACATAGGTGGCGGCGTCATTACACAACACAATGGACTTGCCCACATTGGTCCCACCAATATATACAGTAAGCGTCTTATGGTCAAGTCCCCCATGAGATACCTTGTTCCAATACTCCCAAGGGGACGGAATCTTGTCCGTCTTGATGTTCCTGTGACTGTCGGGATCCCAGAAGTCATCACCCAGGTCCCTGTCAAAACTGATGAGGTTGGTGTCCGCGACACAGGTGGCCGCCCTTCTCACCACATCCCTCACATTCTCCAGGGTCACGTCGGTGGTCTTCACCAAGGTGACAGCCTCGAACAGGTTATGATTGAGACTCCTGAAAAGAATCCACCCCTCTGTGGTGTCTTTCAGGAACTCATCATCATACGCGTTGATTTCCACATCATAGATACTGTCAACTATCTCCGGTGACAATTCTTTCTTGTCACCCTTGATGATTGACTTCATCTGCTCGCAGGATGGCGCCTCCTTGTACTCTTGGAAGAACAACTTGGCGTTATTCGCCAGATACTGTATTTCAGGATTGTTATAGAAGTCACCGCCCATACTCAAAAGATACTGCGGCCTCCTCAAGGCATACGCGAATATGAGTTTTTCCTGATCTATTGTCGTTTTTAATCCCATGGCGTCTTGATTATTTTATACCTTGTATTGTTCTTCTTGATATATTCCCGGGTCTCAAGGGATTCTATAATCTTTGAAATCCCATCC
>JAJMZR010014207.1:0-12528 GCA_023807225.1 Epidinium caudatum
CCAATCCCCAATCCCCAATCCCCATATTATGAGAATTTCTTTAATTTAGATTAATTTAAATTATTAATTAATGATTATATAAACTTAATTAAATATATAAACTCTTAATAATTTTATTTTAATTTATTTTATATTATAAAATTAATTTTTTTTTAATCCAAAAAATATTGTAATTGTAAAACACTCTCTAAAACTTTCAGCTCATTTAATCTTCTTGAATTACCAATATATGATTCATTATCAAAAGAACATAAAAAAACTATACAATTAAAAGAAATATTAAATACTTAATTTTGCCGAATGAAATATCAAATGAATTTTGTGAACATTATAAAGCCCAAATTTTTTCACTAACAACATTTTACGTTTTGCCAAAATATTTAATAATATACTTTGGAAAAAAGAATGATGATATACTTTTATAGAAAACAAAATAGATTTTCCAAAAGAAATAGATTTAAAAAAATATTTAAATCAAGATATAAGTAAAGACTCATCTGATTATATTTATTCTCTTAAAAGCTTTATTGTATATAGATTTTTTGGAAAAAGAGGCCATTATTCTTCTTATTTGAGATACCGTATATGACGAAATATATCGGACATAAAATTTAGGGAAAAAGCTAATTTTTTTGAGTTGGGTCCGATATATTTCGTCATATTTTAGGGGAAAATTAGGAAAGCTTCAAATAAAAAAATTTTTTTTGGATGGGTGTCCGATATATTAAGACGGTCGATATATTTCGTCATATACGGTATCCCATTTATATTCCATTTTAATAAATTAAAGGATAGGTAATTATTTAATGATTCATAATATCATTCATTAATATTTTAGAATATTAGAAATATCAACAGCATAATATGTTCATATCATGATTCTAAGATTTTGATGTATTTCCTCAAGGGTTAAATTTTATTTTTCAAATATAATATATCTTTACCTTAAATGTCACCCTAAAGTCCCTCTAGCTTAATCCCCTTGAAAAATTTTGAAAAATACCTATTCCATTTTTATTCTAAATTCCCTAAAATCCCCTAATTTTACGTAGAGTTAATCCCCCTATAAAAATTAACAAAAAAAGCCTTCACAGGGGGGCTTAGGGTAATGTTTATGGTAATATTATGCAAAAGAAATTGGATGAAAAGAGGTGGTCAAAATTTCTAGAAAGACTAAACCTATTATAAAATTTCAAAATTGAAAATTTTGATAAGTTTGGAATTTAAAAATATAATAATTATTGATACATGAATTACTCTTTCTTTTTCTTCCTGCTCTAATTTATCTTTCTCTTCTTTTTCTTTTCTTTCTTTTTCTTCTTGTTCATTTTCATCTATAATTTTTTGTTTTTCTTCTTCTAGATTTTTAATCTTTTCATTTAATGAATTTATTTCTTCATTTAATTTATCTATTTCTTCCTTTGTTTTAACATCTTTTTCTTCTTGTTCTAATTTTTCCTTTTCTTCTTTTTCTTTTCTTTCCTTTTCTTCTTCTTCTCTTTTCTCTTTTTCTTCCTTTTCTTTCTTTTCATTTGCATCAATAATATTTTGTTTTTCTTCTTCTAGATTTTTTATTTTTTCATTTAATTCATTAATTTCTTCATTTAATTTATCTTTTTCTTCTTTTGCTTTAGAATCTTTTTCCTCCTGTTCTAATTTATCTTTTTCTTCTTTCTCTTTTCTTTCCTTTTCTTCTTGCTCTCTCTTTTCTTTTTCTTCATTTTCTTTCTTTTCATTTTCATCTATAATATTTTGTTTTTCTTCTTCTAAATTTTTAATTTTTTCATTTAATGAATTTATTTCTTCATTTAATTTTTCCTTTTCTTCATTATTATTTTTATCTTTTTCTTCTTGTTCTAGTTTTTCCTTTTCTTCTTTCTCTTTTCTTTCTTTCTCTTCTTCTTCTCTTTTCTCTTTTTCTTCATTTTCCTTCTTTTCATTTTCATCTATAATATTTTGTTTTTCTTCTTCTAAATTTTTTATTTTTTCATTTAATGAATTGATTTCTTCATTTAATTTATCCATTTCTTCCTTTATTTTAGTATCTTTTTCCTCCTGTTCTAATTTATCTTTCTCTTCTTTTTCTTTTCTTTCTTTTTCCTCTTGTTCTCTCTTTTCTTTTTCTTCATTTTCTTTTTTCTCATTTTCATCAATAATATTCTGTTTTTCTTCTTCTAAATTTTTAATTTTTTCATTTAATGAATTTATTTCTTCATTTAATTTTTCTTTTTCTTCCTTTTCTTTTGCATCTTTTTCCTCCTGTTCTAATTTACCTTTCTCTTCATTTTCTTTTCTTTCTTTTTCCTCTTGTTCTCTCTTCTCTTTTTCCTCGTTTTCTTTCTTCTCATTTTCATCAATAATATTTTGTTTTTCTTCTTCTAAATTTTTAATCTTCTCATTTAATGAATTGATTTCTTCATTTAATTTATCTTTTTCTTCTTTTTCTTTTGCATCTTTTTCTTCTTGTTCTAATTTATCTTTCTCTTCTTTTTCTTTTCTCTCCTTTTCCTCTTCTTCTCTTTTCTCTTTTTCTTCTTTCTCCTTCTTTTCATTTTCTTCAATAATATTTTGTTTTTCTTCTTCAAGATTTTTAATCTTCTCATTTAATGAATTTATTTCTTCATTTAATTTATCTATTTCTTCTTTTGTTTTAGTATCTTTTTCCTCCTGTTCTAGTTTATCTTTCTCTTCTTTTTCTTTTCTTTCTTTTTCTTCTTCTTCTCTCTTTTCTTTTTCTTCTTTTTCCTTCTTTTCATTCTCATCTATAATATTTTGCTTCTCTTCTTCAAGGTTTTTAATCTTTTCATTTAATTCATTAATTTCTTCATTTAACTTTTCTTTTTCTTCATTATTATTTCTATCTTTTTCTTCTTGTTCTAATTTATCCTTTTCTTCTTTTTCTTTTCTTTCTTTCTCCTCTTCTTCTCTTTTCTCTTTTTCTTCTTTTTCCTTCTTTTCATTCTCATCAATAATATTTTGCTTTTCTTCTTCTAAATTTTTTACTTTTTCTTTCAATTCATTAATTTCTTCATTTAATTTTTCTTTTTCTTCCTTTTCCTTTGCATCCTTTTCTTCTTGTTCTAGTTTTTCTTTTTCTTCTTTCTCTTTTCTTTCTTTTTCCTCTTCTTCTCTTTTTTCCTTTTCTTCATTTTCTTTCTTCTCATTTTCATCAATCATATTCTGTTTTTCCTCTTCAAGAGATTTGATCTTTTCATTTAACTCTTTTATTTCTTCATTTAATTTATCTTTTTCTTCTTTTTCTTTTGCATCCTTTTCTTCTTGTTCTAATTTATCTTTCTCTTCTTTTTCTTTTCTTTCTTTTTCTTCTTCTTCTCTCTTTTCTTTTTCTTCATTTTCCTTCTTTTCATTTTCTTCAATAATATTTTGTTTTTCCTCTTCTAAATTTTTAATCTTTTCATTTAACTCTTTTATCTCTTCATTTAATTTATCTTTTTCTTCATTATGATTTTTATCCTTTTCTTCTTGTTCTAATTTTTCTCTTTCTTCTTTCTCTTTTCTCTCTTTTTCTTCTTCTTCTCTTTTCTCTTTTTCTTCTTTTTCCTTCTTTTCATTTTCATCAATAATATTTTGTTTCTCTTCTTCAAGATTTTTTATTTTTTCCTTCAATTCATTGATTTCTGTATCTAAATTATCTTTTTCTTCTTTTACTTTTGCATCTTTTTCTTCTTGTTCTAATTTATCTTTCTCTTCTTTTTCTTTTCTTTCTTTCTCCTCTTGTTCTCTCTTTTCATTAGTTTCCTTTTCTTTCTTTGTATTTTCATCTATAATATTTTGCTTTTCTTCTTCTAAATTTTTAATTTTTTCATTTAACGAGTTTATTTCTTCATTTAATTTATCTTTTTCTTCTTTTTCTTTTGCATTTTTTTCTTCTTGTTCTAATTTTTCTTTTTCTTCTTTCTGCTTTCTTTCTTTTTCCTCTTGCTCTCTCTTTTCTTTTTCTTCATTTTCTTTCTTTGTATTTTCATCTATAATATTCTGTTTTTCCTCCTCAAGTTGTTTAATTTTTTCATTTAATTTCTCCTTTTCTTCTTTGTTTACTCTTTCTTTTTCTTCCTGCTCTAATTTATCTTTCTCTTCTTTTTCTTTTCTTTCTTTTTCTTCTTGTTCTCTCTTCTCTTTTTCTTCATTTTCTTTCTTCTCATTTTCATTTATAATATTTTGTTTTTCTTCTTCTAAATTTTTAATCTTCTCTTTTAATGAATTTATTTCTTCATTTAATTTTTCTTTTTCTTCATTATTATTCTTATCCTTTTCTTCTTGTTCTAATTTTTCTTTTTCTTCTTTCTCTTTTCTTTCTTTTTCTTCTTGTTCTCTTTTCTCTTTTTCTTCATTTTCCTTCTTTTCGTTTTCATTTATAATATTTTGTTTTTCTTCTTCAAGATTTTTAATCTTTTCATTTAATGAATTTATTTCTTCATTTAATTTATCTATTTCTTCTTTTGTTTTAGAATCTTTTTCTTCTTGCTCTAATTTTTCCTTTTCTTCTTTTTCTTTTCTCTCCTTTTCCTCTTCTTCTCTTTTCTCTTTTTCTTCATTTTCTTTCTTTTCGTTTTCATTTATAATATTTTGTTTTTCTTCTTCAAGTTTTTTAATTTTTTCATTTAATGAATTTATTTCTTCATTTAATTTATCTATTTCTTCTTTTGTTTTAGCATCTTTTTCTTCTTGTTCTAATTTATCTTTCTCTTCTTTTTCTTTTCTTTCTTTTTCTTCTTCTTCTCTCTTCTCTTTTTCTTCTTTTTCTTTCTTCTCATTTTCATCAATAATATTTTGTTTTTCTTCTTCTAAATTTTTTATTTGTTCATTTAATTTAATAATTTCTTCATTTAATTTATCTTTTTCTTCCTTTTCTTTTGCATCTTTTTCTTCCTGCTCTAATTTATCTTTCTCTTCTTTTTCTTTTCTTTCTTTTTCTTCTTGTTCATTTTCATCTATAATTTTTTGTTTTTCTTCTTCTAGATTTTTAATCTTTTCATTTAATGAATTTATTTCTTCATTTAATTTATCTATTTCTTCCTTTGTTTTAACATCTTTTTCTTCTTGTTCTAATTTTTCCTTTTCTTCTTTTTCTTTTCTTTCCTTTTCTTCTTCTTCTCTTTTCTCTTTTTCTTCCTTTTCTTTCTTTTCATTTGCATCAATAATATTTTGTTTTTCTTCTTCTAGATTTTTTATTTTTTCATTTAATTCATTAATTTCTTCATTTAATTTATCTTTTTCTTCTTTTGCTTTAGAATCTTTTTCCTCCTGTTCTAATTTATCTTTTTCTTCTTTCTCTTTTCTTTCCTTTTCTTCTTGCTCTCTCTTTTCTTTTTCTTCATTTTCTTTCTTTTCATTTTCATCTATAATATTTTGTTTTTCTTCTTCTAAATTTTTAATTTTTTCATTTAATGAATTTATTTCTTCATTTAATTTTTCCTTTTCTTCATTATTATTTTTATCTTTTTCTTCTTGTTCTAGTTTTTCCTTTTCTTCTTTCTCTTTTCTTTCTTTCTCTTCTTCTTCTCTTTTCTCTTTTTCTTCATTTTCCTTCTTTTCATTTTCATCTATAATATTTTGTTTTTCTTCTTCTAAATTTTTTATTTTTTCATTTAATGAATTGATTTCTTCATTTAATTTATCCATTTCTTCCTTTATTTTAGTATCTTTTTCCTCCTGTTCTAATTTATCTTTCTCTTCTTTTTCTTTTCTTTCTTTTTCCTCTTGTTCTCTCTTTTCTTTTTCTTCATTTTCTTTTTTCTCATTTTCATCAATAATATTCTGTTTTTCTTCTTCTAAATTTTTAATTTTTTCATTTAATGAATTTATTTCTTCATTTAATTTTTCTTTTTCTTCCTTTTCTTTTGCATCTTTTTCCTCCTGTTCTAATTTACCTTTCTCTTCATTTTCTTTTCTTTCTTTTTCCTCTTGTTCTCTCTTCTCTTTTTCCTCGTTTTCTTTCTTCTCATTTTCATCAATAATATTTTGTTTTTCTTCTTCTAAATTTTTAATCTTCTCATTTAATGAATTGATTTCTTCATTTAATTTATCTTTTTCTTCTTTTTCTTTTGCATCTTTTTCTTCTTGTTCTAATTTATCTTTCTCTTCTTTTTCTTTTCTCTCCTTTTCCTCTTCTTCTCTTTTCTCTTTTTCTTCTTTCTCCTTCTTTTCATTTTCTTCAATAATATTTTGTTTTTCTTCTTCAAGATTTTTAATCTTCTCATTTAATGAATTTATTTCTTCATTTAATTTATCTATTTCTTCTTTTGTTTTAGTATCTTTTTCCTCCTGTTCTAGTTTATCTTTCTCTTCTTTTTCTTTTCTTTCTTTTTCTTCTTCTTCTCTCTTTTCTTTTTCTTCTTTTTCCTTCTTTTCATTCTCATCTATAATATTTTGCTTCTCTTCTTCAAGGTTTTTAATCTTTTCATTTAATTCATTAATTTCTTCATTTAACTTTTCTTTTTCTTCATTATTATTTCTATCTTTTTCTTCTTGTTCTAATTTATCCTTTTCTTCTTTTTCTTTTCTTTCTTTCTCCTCTTCTTCTCTTTTCTCTTTTTCTTCTTTTTCCTTCTTTTCATTCTCATCAATAATATTTTGCTTTTCTTCTTCTAAATTTTTTACTTTTTCTTTCAATTCATTAATTTCTTCATTTAATTTTTCTTTTTCTTCCTTTTCCTTTGCATCCTTTTCTTCTTGTTCTAGTTTTTCTTTTTCTTCTTTCTCTTTTCTTTCTTTTTCCTCTTCTTCTCTTTTTTCCTTTTCTTCATTTTCTTTCTTCTCATTTTCATCAATCATATTCTGTTTTTCCTCTTCAAGAGATTTGATCTTTTCATTTAACTCTTTTATTTCTTCATTTAATTTATCTTTTTCTTCTTTTTCTTTTGCATCCTTTTCTTCTTGTTCTAATTTATCTTTCTCTTCTTTTTCTTTTCTTTCTTTTTCTTCTTCTTCTCTCTTTTCTTTTTCTTCATTTTCCTTCTTTTCATTTTCTTCAATAATATTTTGTTTTTCCTCTTCTAAATTTTTAATCTTTTCATTTAACTCTTTTATCTCTTCATTTAATTTATCTTTTTCTTCATTATGATTTTTATCCTTTTCTTCTTGTTCTAATTTTTCTCTTTCTTCTTTCTCTTTTCTCTCTTTTTCTTCTTCTTCTCTTTTCTCTTTTTCTTCTTTTTCCTTCTTTTCATTTTCATCAATAATATTTTGTTTCTCTTCTTCAAGATTTTTTATTTTTTCCTTCAATTCATTGATTTCTGTATCTAAATTATCTTTTTCTTCTTTTACTTTTGCATCTTTTTCTTCTTGTTCTAATTTATCTTTCTCTTCTTTTTCTTTTCTTTCTTTCTCCTCTTGTTCTCTCTTTTCTTTTTCTTCCTTATCCTTCCTTTCATTCTCATCTATAATATTTTGTTTTTCTTCTTCAAGATTTTTAATTTTTTCATTTAATGATTTTATTTCTTCATTTAAATTATCTTTTTCCTCCTTTTCTTTTGCATCTTTTTCTTCTCGCTCTAATTTTTCCTTTTCTTCTTTCTCCTTTCTTTCTTTTTCTTCTTCTTCTCTTTTTTCTTTTTCTTCATTTTCTTTCTTTTCATTTTCATCTATAATATTTTGTTTTTCTTCTTCTAGACTTTTTATTTTTTCATTTAATGAATTTATTTCTTCATTTAATTTATCTTTTTCTTCCTTTTCTTTTGCTTCCTTTTCTTCTTGTTCTAATTTATCTTTCTCTTCTTTTTCTTTCCTTTCTTTCTCCTCTTGTTCTCTCTTTTCTTTTTCTTCATTTTCCTTCTTTTCATTCTCATCAATAATATTTTGTTTCTCTTCTTCAAGATTTTTTATTTTTTCATTTAATGAATTTATTTCTTCATTTAATTTATCTTTCTCTTCCTTTTCTTTTGCATCCTTTTCTTCTTGTTCTACTTTATCTTTTTCTTCTTTCTCTTTTCTTTCTTCTTCCTTTTTGGTATTTTCATCAATAATATTTTGTTTTTCTTCTACTAAATTTTTTACTTTTTCTTTCAATTCATTAATTTCTTCATTTAATTTTTCTTTTTCTTCATTATTAATCTTATCTTTCTCCTCCTGTTCAGATTTTTCTTTTTCTTCTTTTTCTTTCCTTTCTTTTTCTTCTTCTTCTCTTTTTTCTTTTTCTTCTTTTTCCTTCTTTTCATTCTCATCAATAATATTCTGTTTTTCTTCTTCAAGATTCTTAATCTTCTCATTTAGTTCCTTAATTTCTTCATTTAATTTATCTTTTTCTTCTTTTACTTTTGCATCTTTTTCTTCTTGTTCTAATTTATCTTTCTCTTCTTTCTCTTTTCTTTCTTTTTCCTCTTCTTCCCTTTTTTCTTTTTCTTCTTTTTCCTTCTTTTCATTTTCATTAATAATATCTTGTTTTTCTTCTTCTAAATTTTTAATTTTTTCATTTAATGATTTAATTTCTTCATTTAATTGATTTTTTTCTTCCTTTTCTTTTTCATCTTTTTCTTCTTGTTCTAATTTTAGTTTTTCTTCTTTGTTATTAAATTCTTCAATTAAATTCTTTTTTGCTTTCTCAAGTTCATTAATTGTATCTCTTAATTTCTCCTTTTCTTCTAAATCTTTTTTCTCTTTTTCGCCAAGTTCTAATTTATCTTTTTCTATTTGCTCTTTTCTTTCAATTTCATTTTGTTTAATTTTCTCATTTAATTCATCTATAGTTGCATTAAGTTTTTCTTTTTCTTCTTTATGCTTTAATTCAGCTTTTTCTTTTAATTCAGTTATTTTATTTTTTTCTTTTTCTTTTTCTTCCAGTGAGTTATTTTTTTCTTCTTCAATTTGTTTTATTTTTTCATTTAATTCTTTTATTTCTTCATTCAATTTATCTTTTTCTTCTTTTTCTTTTGCATCCTTTTCTTCTTGTTCTAATTTATCTTTCTCTTCTTTCTCTTTTCTTTCTTTTTCCTCTTGTTCTCTTTTTTCCTTTTCTTCATTTTCTTTCTTTTCATTTTCATCTATAATATTTTGTTTTTCTTCTTCAAGACTTTTAATTTTTTCATTTAGTGAATTTATTTCTTCATTTAATTTATCTTTTTCTTCTTTTGTTTTAGCATCTTTTTCTTCTTGTTGTATTTTATCTTTCTCTTCTTTTTCTTTTCTTTCTTTCTCCTCTTGTTCTCTCTTTTCTTTTTCCTCATTTTCCTTTTTGTCATTCTCATCTATAATATTTTGTTTTTCTTCTTCAAGATTCTTAATTTTTTCATTTAATTCTTTTATTTCTTCATTTAATTTATCTTTTTCTTCCTTTTCTTTTGCATCCTTTTCCTCTTGTTCCGATTTTTGTTTTTCTTCTTTCTCCTCTCTTACCTTTTCTTCTTTTTCTCTTTTTTCTTTCTCTTCTTTTTCTTTCCTTTCATTCTCATCAATAATATTTTGTTTTTCTTCTTCTAAATTTTTAATTTTCTCATTTAATTCTTTAATTTCTTCATTTAACTTTTCTTTTTCTTCATTATTATTTTTATCTTTTTCTTCTTGTTCTAATTTATCTTTCTCCTCTTTTTCCTTTCTTTCTTTTTCTTCTTCTTCTCTTTTCTCTTTTTCTTCCTTTTCCTTCTCTTCATTTTCATCAATAATATTTTGCTTCTCTTCTTCAAGTTTTTTAATTTTCTCATTTAATTCATTTATTTTTGAATTTAATTTATCCTTTTCTTCATTATTATTTTTGTCTTTTTCTTCTTGTTCTAATTTATCTTTCTCTTCTTTCTCTTTTCTTTCTTTTTCCTCTTTTTCCTTTTTTTCCTTTTCTTCATTTTCTTTTTTATTGTTAGTTTCTATAATATTTTTTTTTTCCTCTTCAAGTTCATTTATTTTTTCATTTAATGAATTTATTTCTTCTTTTAATTTATCTTTTTCTTCTTTTTCTTTTGCATCTTTTTCTTCTTGTTCTAATTTTTCTTTTTCTTCTTTCTCTTTTCTTTCCTTTTCCTCTTGTTCTCTCTTTTCTTTTTCTTCCTTTTCTTTCTTTTCATTCTCATCAAGTATATTTTTTTTCTCTTCTTCTAGCTGTTTTATTTTTTCATTCAATGTATTTATTTCTTCATTTAATTTATTTTTTTCATCTAAATGTTTTTCCTCACTTTCTAATTTATTCTTTTCTTCTTGTTCTTTTCTTTCTTTTTCTTCTTGCTCTCTTTTTTCCTTCTCTTCATTTTCTTCCTTTTGCTTTTTATCATTTTCATCTAAAATATTTTTCTTTTCATCTTCTAAATTTATAATTTTCTCATTCAATTCTTTTATTTGTTCATTTAATTTATCTTTTTCTTCCTTTTCTTTGGCATCTTTTTCTTCTTGTTCGAATTTATCTTTCTCTTCTTTCTCCTTCCTTTCTTTTTCCTCTTCTTCTCTTTTCTCTTTTTCTTCTTCTAAATTTTTTATTTTTTCATTTAATGAATTTATTTCTTCATTTAATTTGTCTTTTTCTTCTGTATATTTTTTTTCCTTTTCTTCATTTTCATTTTTCTGCTTTTCTTCATTTAATTTTCTTTCATTATCTTCTAATTCTCTTTTGTCATTTTCTTCTTTATCTTTTTTATTATGCTCTTCTATTATTTGTTGCTTCTCTTCTTCTAAATTTTTTATTTTTTCTTTTAGAGAATTAATTTCTTCATTTAATTTATCTTTTTCTTTATTATTATTTTTATCCTTTTCTTCTTGCTCTAATTTATCTTTTTCTTCTTTCTCTTTTCTTTCTTTTTCTTCTTCTTCTCTTTTTTCTTTGTCCTCTTTTTCCTTCTTTTCATTTTCATCAATTATTTTTTGTTTTTCTTCTTCTAAATTTTTAATTTTTTCATTTAATGAATTTATTTCTTCATTTAATTTATCTTTTTCTTCCTTTTCTTTAGCATCTTTTTCTTCTTTCTCTTTTCTTTCTTTTTCTTCTTCTTCTTTTTTCTCTTTTGCTTCATTTTCTTTCTTAGAATTTTCTTCTAAAATAGTTTTTTTTTCTTCTTCAAGTTTTTCTATTTTTTCATTCAATTCCTTAATTGTTTCATTTAATTTATTTTTTTCTTCCAATTCACTTTTTTCCTTTTCTTCTTTATCTAATTTTTCTTTATCTTCTTTTTCTTTTCTTTCTTTTTCTTCTTGTTCTCTTTTTTCCATTTCTTCTTTTAATTTCTTTGAATTCTCTTCAAATTGATTTTTTTCTTCTTCTATTTTTTTTATTTTTTCATTTAATTTATTTATTTCTTCATTTAATTTCCCTTCGTTTTCACTCTTGCCACCATCAGTACTGTTGCCTCCCATCTTTTTTATCTTTTCATTCAATTCACTTATATCTTTTTTTAACTTATCATTTTCTTCTTTGTCCTTTTTTTGTTTGTCAACCAATATTTTTTTTTGCATTTCCAGCATTTGGATTTTTTCGTTTAAAATATCTTTTTCTTCCTTTTCACGCATTTCTTTCTTTGATTTTTCAATATTTTCAAATTTTTTTTGGGTTTGCTTTTGAATTATATCTTCTGTGCTTTTCATCTTTTCTTCTAAAAGTGTTTTAATTGTGTTTTTCAGTTTTTCTTGTTCAGCTTTTTCTTTCTTTTCTTTTTCTGTTAATATTATTTTAACTTGTTCGAGCATTTGAACCTTTTCATTCAAAGAATTTATCATTAAAGTATCTTTTTCTTTTTCTTCTTTTTCCCTTTTTTCATTCTTTATTTTTTCTTCTTCAAGTAATTTTATTTTCTCTTTTAACATTTGAATCTCTTTGCTCTCAGTTTCATTGACCTGCATGGGAGGTTTACCTGGGGTAGAGGAGGGTGTAGGGTCATCTCCAAAAATTTGTGATTTAGAATTTATAAATATAATTATTTTTTTTATAAAATTTTCCATTGATTTTTCATTTTTTACAGATATTTCTTGGTATAGGTAATAATTAGTGTATTTTGTAACTTCTTTTAATCTTGTTTGTATTTCTGGTTTAGGAATAGCTCTTTTGTCATTTAAATCACTAAAATTACCTAGAATTACCAATGGAAAATTTGAAATTTCAATTTGTTTTGTTTTGAAAAAATTAAAAAAATTGGGAAGCCATTTTTTGAATATATTTTCGAATGAATCTTTGTTAGTTATATCAAATAAAACTAATATGCATTGCGAATTAAGATAAATACTCATATATATTTTATGTTTTTGCTCATTTCCTGGAGTGTCCCAAATTTGAAGATTTATTGCTTCTCCATTTACATTTAAATTTAATTTTTTAAATTGTGTGCTTTTACTTAGAGTATAATCAGTTGGAAATTTATTATTTACATATTTACTATATAAAGAAGTCTTTCCTACTTTTTCATCACCTAATAAAATTATTTTTAATGATTTTTCTGCCATTTTTAAAAATCAAAAAATAATATATATAAATATTTATATAATAAATAAAAATATAATCTATAAAATACATCATAAAAGCGAAAACTAAAAGTTTTGTAATTAATTGAAATTGATAACAATAGCTCAAAAGATATAAGGTCTAACTTATAAAAATATAAA
>JAJMZR010014208.1:0-12432 GCA_023807225.1 Epidinium caudatum
CCCAATCCCCAATCCCCAATCCCCAATCCCCAATCCCCAATCCCCATTTATGAAAAAATAAATAAATCTAACTAGATTATTTTAAAAATTAATTAAATTTTAATATAATAAAGAAAAAATAATTTTAATAAGAAGGTTTTTGAATTAATAGATATTACAACCTGAATTATAATAATTATTCTTTATTGATTTTATTTTTTATTTATTTAATACGGCAAACTTGGAACTTTTTATTATCTAAAGAGAAAGCAATGAAATCTCCTCCTTTGACCTTAGTCATACTAAAGTCAAAGTTTTCATATCCAACATTAGAAATAAAAACAAGCCAATCTCCTCCAAGCATTTGTTTTATACCTTCAGCAGCATTTCTTGCAGTTTGTGGAGCACCTCTTAATTGCATATATGCATTTTTACAGCAGTCAACAATTCTATTAAATTCATTCATATCAATACCTTGTCCAACTGTTATTTGTTTATAAACAGGTTGAGCTCCACCATATCCTGGTTGTGGTCCATATCCTGGTTGAGGTCCATATCCTGGTTGTCCATAACCTGGTTGTCCATATCCTGGTTGACCACCCATTGGCACAGTTGAAAATCCTGGTTGCATTGTGATTATAATTAAAAATAAATCTATATTAATCGATTTATATTATTTTATTTTGATAAATTATTTAAAAACAATAAAGAATAATTATTTTATTAATAATTAAATTATCACATTATTTAAATCTATCTTGATTAAAATTTTTAATTAAAATGCAACCAGGATTTTCAACTGTACCAATGGGAGGTCAACCAGGATATGGTCAACCAGGATATGGACAACCAGGATATGGACCTCAACCAGGATATGGACCACAACCAGGATATGGACCACAAGCAGGATATGGACCTCAACCTGCCTATAAACAAATAGCAGTTGGACAAGGAATTGATATGAATGAATTTAATAGTATTGTTGAATGTTGTAAGCAATGCTATATGAGCAGAGCTACTCCTTTATCTGAACATTGTACAACAGCTATTAAACAAAGATTAGGAGGAGACTGGTTTGTATTCCAATGTGAAGAAGGAAAATCTGATTTTGATTTTCATTTGACAAAAGTTAAAGGAGGTGATTTTATGACATTTGCATTAGATAATAGAAAATTCGAAGTATGCAGACTTAAATAAATAATTTTGGTTGCTTCTGGTAAAAAATATAATTTATTATTATTCATAATAAAACTTTAATTCAATAATAAAAATGCTCTTAATCATAATTTTTTTTATTTAATAAAGAATCATTTATAACTTTTTTAATTATTAAAATCTTTGATTAATAATATTTTTAATTGTAATTCTTTATTTGAAATTTATTATTATTGTTTTTAAAGTTTTAATTCACTCGTTTTTTTTCGATAATTAATGTTTTTATTAATAAATTAATTTTTAAATTATTTTTTAATTAATTTTCTTTATTATTTTTTTATTATTTTTATTATTAAATTTAGTTTAAAATAAGAATAATAACTTATTTTTACTTATGAATAACCAATAAAAATTAATATTTTATTTATTTTTTTTTTTCATTTTTGCACCAATACCTTTTTTGTTTCCTTTATTTCCTCCAATTCCTAAAGTTAAAGTTTTAGTAGTTATTTTAGAAACATTAGTTAATATATTATTTTGATTTTTTTGTTCTATTCCAGTGAATTTATTCTTTTCTTCTAATATGAAATTGTCCTCTTCTTCCCCAATAATATTATAAAATTCAAAAGAATGCTTAACCTCCAATTGAAATGAAAAATTACCAATGTATCTTTTAATTAAATCATTAAAATTATCTTCAATTTTTGCAAATATTTCATTACTCCATAAAAATTTTCTCTCCAAGCAATAATGGAGATTCAGATTTGGATCTATATTTTCAGTTTTATTTTCGTTTAATAGATATCTCGTTATAAATCTTCTAACAGCTGAAGATATTTCTTTCTTTGTTAAAATTTGGTCATTATGCTTTTTATCAAAATAATTTTTTATTTCTTCTTTTTGTTCCTTATTTAAGTCTATTTTAAATTGATTATCAATTCTATTTATTAAATGTCCATAACATATATGTTCCATATATAAAATTGAATTTAATAATTTTTCTATAACTATATCTTTTCCTTCTTCATAAAAATAATTTGTGAATTGCTGTGGGAAATTAATATACTTTTTTTTTGCTTCAGAAATAAAATCAATTATTTTTGTATCTTTTTTAATAAAATTATTATTCAAATGATTAACAAATAAAATAAATGATTCAAATAAAATATCAAAATTATTGTATTCTTTATTGGAATATATAAATATTTTTTTTCTATCTTCTTCATTTAATACTTTCTGACCATATTTCTTTCCAAAGATAATTAAAACGTCATAATTGATAAACCTAAATCCTTCATTTTGATATATTATATATTTCATATTTTTTTTATTAAGTAAGCATTTATTTGGTAAAAGAGATTTTCCAATTTCTTGTTCAATCCTTTCAAAATTATATTCAAAATCATTGATATTACCATTTTTTCTTTCAAAATAAATGTTTAAGAGTTCATCAAAATTAATATAAAATGTATTTTCAAAACATTTTCCAATATGTAAAATCTGCAGATTATTTGCATTTTGAACATTTACTGATTTTTCCATTTGAGATATATAACAATTTAAAATATTATTTTTTTTAGATTTATAAACTTTTATTATTGGTTTTAAAAAGGAATTTTGCCATTCAATGAATTTGTGTAATCCATTGGCTATAAATATACCATATCCTTTTTCATCATCATCATTCAAAAAATAAGATAATCTTTCTTTTCCATTAAATTTATCTAAAAATTTATCAGATTTATTATTTGTATATTCTTTTAATTCTTTAGACAAATGTTCATTCCAAATTGTTTTAAATTTTTCAAATTTATTTCTGAAAGTTTCATCTTTTTTGTAAATTTCCTCAAGATTTAAACTTCTCTCCTCCTTATTTGCTTCATTTCTTGATATTTTACCAGAATAATAACTTATCATTAAATTCACAAAATCATTATAGTCATTCAAATATTTTAAATTTTCAGGTCCTGATTCACCTAATTTTTTATATTCTATGTATTGTCCAAGTAACGGATATTTTTCTTTATTCTCATATGAAGATAAATATTTTGATTCAAAATTTTTAAAAGAAGGATATTCGATATAAGTAAAATATTCATTAAAAAGATATTTTTCTTCTTTAGGAATAATTGATTTATTTAAAATATCTTTAAAATTTTCAGTTTCTTTTAAATCATTTAAAAAATTATCAATTATTTCAAAAGATTTTTCTTTCAAAAGTTCAAATAATTTTTGTTTATTATATAATAAAAGTATGAAATAAATTTGGATTGTGTTAGAAATAGATGAATTTCTACTAATTTCTTGAATTATTTTATTTTCTTCACCCATTAAACAATTTCGATGCTCACATAAAAAAATAGTAAATCTTTTTAAATAAATTTTAATAAAACAAATAATATATAATTTTACTAAATTTTCATTGCAATAATTATCATAATATTTTTCATATTCTTTATTTTCTAATACACATATATATTCTTTATAAATTGAAAACAAATCGGATTTGATGTGAGTTTCTAAATCATTTAATGAATCAAAATACAGATTTATTATGGAATCATATATTTTTATAATGCTTTTTTCTAAAATCTCTTTTTTACAATTATTTAACAAAGGAAAATAAACTTCTTCATTAGATATATAAAGAAGAGCTTCATCAATAAATTCTTTTTCTGGTTTTATAGATTCAACAATTATTATTTTTATTAATAATATATTTTGTTTTATTAGATTATCATCATCTAGAATGATTTTTAAAATATATTTTCGATAATTTTCATTATATTCTTTATTAAATTCATCAAACAAAACTGAAGAAAAAGAGTTTGCAAAATTTAGGTTATTCTTTTCTTTATAATAATTATAATAATTTTTTAAATTATCTTTGAGATTTTTTTCTTCTTCAGTTTCTTCAAATTCATCATTATTATTATCTATAATTTCTAATTTTAATTTTGGTGGATTATTACATTTGTTTTTTTGCTTGTTTTTAACTTTATTGATTATTTTTTTTTGAATAAATTCAATCATCATTTTTTTATCTTTTTTTATGTTTTCTTCTTTATTATTAAATGATAATATACTTAATATTTTAATTGCTTCATGAAATGAAAATAATTCTTTGCAACTTAAGTTTAGATTATTATTATTAGATAATATAGAATAATAAATATTATTAAAATCATCTAATAAATTATTAAACCTTTCTTGATCCTGTATAGTTGAGAGAATAATATCTAATTCTGAAATTATCATTTTTATCAAAGAGCCAATCATACAATAAAATGCTCTATTAATTATTTTTATATTTTTATTTATATTAAATTTATCATATTCTTCGTTTAGTTCTATTATATTATTCTTTATTTTTTCAATTAAATTACAGCTAACATAATTAAATGAATTCAAGAATAAAAATAATTTAATGATTGATATAATTTCCATTGAATAAGATTCTATCCAATTAAATTGTTGAGATATAATTTTGATATCTTTATCTTTGTTAGTTCCAAATTTATTGTTCAAAATTATTTTTATAATTTCTTTAATATTTGCTATAGATGATAGTGATAATTTATTATCTTCATAATATTTATAAATGAAATAAAATAAATAGTCTTCTGAAAGTAAATTATAAAACTTAATTTTATCTCCTTTTCCAAATTTTGATTCTATTTCTTTTATTAATTCATTTTTATTTAAAAAATCTTGGGTATATTTATTTAGAAGCTCAATATCATTCTCATATTTCTGTTTTCCTTCTTCAAACTCCTTTTCTTCAAAATAAGTAATTCTAAATTGTTCTTCAAATTGTCTATATTGGGAAACAACGTTACTGGATATATAATTAATTGTTTTATCGAGTATTGTTTTTGAAGGAAGATAAAACCCAATAATTATATTTAATTTAATTTCATTTTCAGGTATTCTATTTGTCAAATTTACTTGTTTTATGAATAATTCCCTAATTATTTTATAAAATTTATTATCGTCATTGAAATCATTATTTTTTTTATTATTTAATATACTAGAAAAATAATAATTTTTTTCAAGTTCTACATATAGCATTTTAAATTCATTTAAATAATTTTTAGTCAATACCTTTTTGATTATATCAAAAATACAAATATCTCCTTTACCGAATATTTCTTCTTTCATTATTTTATCTAAAAGATTTATCTCATTATTTTTTTTTAAACATATATTTTCCATTATTAATTCATCAATTATTTTAATAAGATCCTCATCTTGACAAAACAACTCAATTAAATCACTTATATAATGATCTTTGCTTAATTCTTCTTTATTAAATAAATAATCAAAATAACATAAAGAACTATTTAAATTTTCTATGAATATTGCTTTCTTGTTGATAAAAGTCTTATATAAATCAGTATTTTTCATTAAAAGGATTTTATCTAAAGTAATTATTGTGCCCTCATTATCAAAGTAATCGGGGCTGTTTATGTCATCGATGAAAATTTGACTATATCCGGCTAAATGTGATAATGATCCTAGTAACAATTTTTCTTTTATTTTTTCCAAATTATCCATATCCTTTTTATTAATTCTTTCTAAATGAACTATGAATATAAATAATTTATTTATTGTTTTTTGTATTTTATTTTTGTTTTCTCTTTCTTTATTTTCAATTACATTTTTTAGATAATCAATAGCTGAATATTCAAAGGGCAATAATTTTAAAATGAAAACTTTTAAGTTATCGTTTTCTAAAAACTGTTCTATTTCTGATTCTAAATTAAACTCATTTTGAATGGAGGAAATTCTTATTTGTTTAATATTACTTAACTTAATTTCACCTAATAATTTAATATTATATGAATTTAAATATTTTTTTTTAATTGAATCAATAATTCTAGTAAATGTATAAATTATAATTTTATTAGTTTTATTGTCATAATTTGATAAAAAACTTTTGATATTTTGATGATAATTTAAATTATAATTTTTTAAAATTTTATTGTAAAAAATTTTATTTTCTTCATTTTTTTCAAAATCTTTTTTATTTAATATAATTAAAATAATATCTTGACATAAAGTCATACTTATTTTTGAAATTAATTGATTTTCTATACTTTTATAATCATAATTATTAATATTTAAATTTTGCTTTTCCATTAAAACTATTCCATTAATTTCTTCTTCATCACAATTTATAAGAAGATTATTTATATTGTAATTTATTAGTTTCATTTTTTCTTCATCATATATAACCATATTTTGACATTTTTCATAAAGGCTCAAAGAAATTGATTTTTGATTTTCATCCATTAAATATTCAAACAACAAATTTTGTTTTTCAAAACGATTTAAAAAAGGAATTTCTTGTTCTAGAATTTTATCTTCATCAACAACAATAATACATCTGAAATTATTATTTACTTCAGAAAATGAATTAGTTTTACTTCCTAAAGCAATTCTTGCATATTTTTTTCCTTTTACTTTTACAAAATTTTGATTGAATAAATCGTAAAGAGAAGTATATATAGATTCAAAATCTTTTAAAATTAATATTGTATCTTTTTCCATATTAATTTTAATTTTGCTTAATATTTTAGAAGTATATTCTTCTTTCTGAATGTCATCTATAAACATACTTCCAATTAAAATTGTATAATTGTTAAAACTATTGTTTCCGTTAATAGATCTAAGAAAAGAAGTTAATAAATATATTCCAATATTAGACCTGGTAATTAATAAAAGATATCTGCTTAAATAATCATTTGTATGCTCAACCAAATTATCCATTATTTTATTTTTTACATAATTAATTAAAATTTTTTCTTTTAATATTTGTTTTACTTCAATATTAACTTCAGATAATTTTTCAATTATTATATTTAATCCAGTTATATATTTATTTTCATTAATATTTAATCCTCCAAAATTTCTGCCTAAAGCTTTAATTGCTAATTGTGCTAAAAATTTCTCATCAATTTTTTTATTATTATTAATTGCTTCTTTTATTTTAACTGAAGGATATTTAATTAGATGATAAAAATCTCTATTTCCATGGAAATCTTCATAGATTTTAATAACAGAATTTTTTTTTAATTCTTGTTTATATTTATAAAAACTTTTGCCTAAATTTTCAAAAAATAATTTAATTTTTTCTTCTAAATTTTCTCCTAAATATGATTTAGCAATTGTAATTGAAGTAATTATAATGTCTTTTTCATTTGGTTCAGGTATACTAATTGTCATACCTCTATTCATTTTAGATGAATCTAAAATCCAATTTGATATACCTAAAAATGAAACTTTTTTACTATCAGCATTTAAATCATATTCTAATTCACTATGAATTACTTTTAATGGATTATGTGGAGAATGTTCAGCTAATCCCATTTCATCAAAATAAATTGTACTAATTTTATCATTACTTTCTGAAACTTTTAATATTTCTCTTGCTTTATCAAAAATATTCTTTACTCCATCAGATGTACTATTTAAAGCCCCTTGATATGTACTCACATACATTTTTGGGTATTTTTTAAAAAATGAATTATTTGAATTTCTTCCTTTCATTGCATTATTTATTAATTGAACACTTAATGATTTACTACATCCAGGCTTACCTATTATAAATATAGGAATTTTTGTATTAATTGCAACAAATAGTGAAAATAAGTTTTCTAATAAAGCTCTATTTTTAGCAATACCTTTTTCTAATTCTACATTATCAGCAATAAAATTTTCTTCATTTTCTGGCACAATTAAAAATTCATTTTTGCTTTCTTTTTGAAATATTAAATTTAATTTTTCAAGTAAAATTAATCTTAATCCTGCATTTCCATTATTTTCTTCATTAATATCAGTTAAACGCAAATAATAACCTAAATATATAGATAAATTAATAGAATATAATTTGATTTCTTCATCAGTTAATTTAGAATATTGTATCAAAGCATCTTCTTTTTCTTTAAGTTTTTCTTCAATAATAATATCTTTTCTTTTTTTTAAATAATCAATAAAAAATTCATAAAAAATAATAAATCTTCTAATTTCTCTTAAAGAAACTGAAGAAATGCCATTTTCTTTTCTAATGAAATTTTGAGAAGTAATTATTAAATCAATAGCTAAATTACATAAATTTTTTTCTTTGATTATTTGTTCGACCATATTCTTGATATATCTTTTTTCATCATCAGGATTTAAATTTCCAAAATCAAATACAAAATTTAATAATGAATGGGGCATAGGATTGACAGTATAAACTAAATCTGATTCCTCATAAAAATTATTATTATTATTTATTTTCAATCCTACTTTTTTTTGCTTTGCTTTTCTATATGGATTTACTGCTCCTATAAAAACAATATTCTCAGGTAAATTTTTCCCTTGATAAGAATGCTTACATATTATTTCACTTAATAAATCCATTGATTTGCAAGTATTTAATTCATCAAAAAATACCCATAATTTCTTTTCTTCATATATTAGACCTCTATCAGTATATATACTTTTTTTTTTCTCTTCTTGTCTACCCAATTTTTCAGCCTCTGGAATAACTTTTTCTTCTATAAATTTAATTATATCTTCATTAGAATGTCCTGCATGAATATTATCTATTACTAAAAGGCATTTTCCATTATTTTGTAATTCACTTAATTTTCTAATTAAACTCGTTTTTCCGCATCCAGTCTCTCCCATCATTATTATAGGAACATTTGCTCTTATTCTAATTAGAATTAAACACATTTTTATGAAATTATCTACTGTAATAACATAGTTTTTAGTCATTTCCATTAATGATATTAATGATATTTTTCTATCTTCTTCTTCAATTTTGTCTTTATTTGATATTCTCACTGGATTATCTAAATCTAAAATGCTTTTTAATTCCTCTAAAAATTGCTCTTGCGAATAGTTCCAAAAATCATTTAATAGTTTTGCTTCTTCTAAATTTATATTTTTGTTAGTATTAATTCTCCTGATAATATCTTTACCAGATTGAAAATTTTTGAGGTTTAATAAATCTATATATGTGTTATCATTTGGTTTTTTATTAGTAATTATACTGAAAAACACACTATTATTTCCTCCATGGAAAAAAATCAAAGCTAAATCCATTTTTTCAAATGATATTGAATCATGTTTGTGATTTTCAAGAATATTATTTACTTTTTCTATTTTTTCTTTATCATTATTTTTATTATATATTAAAGTTTGAATACTATTTTGTTCATTTATTAATTCGGTGAAAGCACCTTTAGTGAAATATTTAGTTAAATCTATGAATTTTCTGATGATTAAACTCCTTACTGAACAATTTTTAGAGTTACCAGAATCTAAGATGGTGCATGCACTTAAAATGTAGTTTCTATTAAATTGAATCAATTGATTAGCAAGAACATTAATAAAAGTTGTTATTTGATAATATGTAGGATTTTTAATTGATTTTTTGATTTCTTCGAAAATTAAATTTTGACAAACTTTTTGTGTTAAATTTTTATTTTCTTCTTCTGCTTTTATAACTATTTTATTATAATTATAATTACTTTTCTCATTTAATATTATATCAGGAGGTGTAAAAGGAAAAATTATTTCATTTTTATCAATCTTATTATCAGCCTTGAAATATTTTGATTCATTTTTAGGTAAAATATTTTCTTCTTTTAATAATTTTAAATATAATGACACTATTCTAATATTGCTGCAAATATCTTCAGGAACAATTAAAGGTTCTAAATTCTCTATTGATAACTTTTTATTAGGAAATAATCTAAGAATAGGATATTTATCAAAAAAATCTATGAAACTATTTGGAATTTCAAGATATAAAATTATCTTTTTTGATAAATAAAAAATATTATCTTCTTGACCATATAATTTTGTAATTAAAATAAAATATAAAAAATCATTCATTAATGAATTGTGCTCAGTATCAAATAAATCAACATGAATTAATATATTTGTTTTTTGATTAATCTTATATTTATTATTTAAGTACTGGAGTCTTTTTAAGGTATTTTCTTTTGTGAAATTACCACCTAAAGGAAAATAAATATATTCTCCTTTTGTTTTATGCTTTATATATGTTGATTTACCCACTCCTGAATGATCCGAATATACAATCATTGTTTTTTCATTATCATTTTTTCCAAATATTGTTACCTTAATTATTTCATCTCTTTTGATATCTAATGGCTTTATATATTTTAAGCGAAATAATGATTGGATTAATTCATCTTTTGGATTATTATTCATTATAATTAAAAAAGAATTCATTTTACCTGATCTATTTTCTTCTATTTCTTCACCCAGTAATTCACTTATAGTATCTAAAATAAAATTTTTTTTTTCTCCAGATAAATAATTGGTTCTTGCTAAACAAAATAATATATGATGTTTACATCTAATTGCTCGATGTAAGAATGATAAAAGCTCTTCAATTGTTGTGTCTTGTTTACATAATAATAAAGTCTTTGCAAGTGGCAAATTATTTGTAAAATACTTATACCAACGAATTACTTCATTTTCCAAATTCGTACATATATGGAAATCTATACCTTTGATTTTTTTGAAATCTTTTTTAATTTTATTCTGTTGATATATATTTTCTAGAGATAAACCTTTTTTTATGCATAATTTATGTAAAAATTGTTCACATAGTTCAATGAAATTATGATAAAATTCGAAATTACTATCATCTTTTAGACTAAGATTTCGACTAGGATGAGTAATTGATTTTAAATGTATATTTTCGCAATTTGTAAAATAATGCAAAAAGCATCTGAAATTTTCATTTATTTTTTGATTATAAAAATAATCAAAGAATAAATGGAACTGTTTGCCATAAATAAAATTTATATAGTTCTTTTTCATATAAGCATTTCTTTGAATATTTAAGATATTTTTGTAAGTATTATTTATAATTTCATATGTATCACAAAAATTTTTCTTTTCCTTTCCATTCAAAAAATAATAATGAATTTTGTACAATTCTTCATCATCATTTTCAATTTTTATTTTTATTTTTAATAAAGAAATATCATTATTCTTTTCAATTTTATTAAAATAATGAACAATATCCTCATTTTTTTCATTTTTATTATTTTCTTCATCTTCAAAATAATAAAAATATCCTCTTTGTGCTATTTTATTTAATAATTTTAATAATTCATTTATTTGATGAACATATTTAATAAAAATTTGATTGTTCTCAAATATTCTTTTTTCTTCTTTTTGAAAATTTTCATAATTTTTTTCTTTATTTTTTGATAAAAATGAATCAGATATTTTATATCTTGTTAAAGCTCTATCTCTTAAATAAATCATATAATTGAAATCAAACTCTTTATAAATATCTTTTTTTAATTTAAATTCTTCTCCTTCATTTTTATAATATGCTTTAAAATTATTTTTATTACTGTTAATTATCATGAATTCACTATAATTTAATATTTTTTGTATTACTTCTGAAGTAAATTTATTTTTATCTAAATTTTCAGAAAAAAATTCTTTAAATTGTTGATATTTTTCTAAATACCTTTTTATTTCATCTTCTTCTAATTGGTTTGATAAAATGGTAATAAATTTTTTATCAATATCAACTTCTTTTTTAATATTTTCAAATGATTCTTCGATTTTTTCAAGAAAAAGCAATTCTTCTATCGATAAAAAATTCTGATTATTTCCTCCGTGTACTTCTCCAGCAAGTTCTCTTAAATTTCTACAATCTTGCGAAGTTATTGATAATAAAAAATCTAGAGCTTCTAATTGTTTTGAAAATGAATTAATAATTTTGATTGATTTATTATTTTCTATAATTTTAATTAAATCCTTTTCTTTTTCATTATCTACTTCAAAATCTTCCATATCATATTTATAATTATGTTGTTTATTATTTTCTTTACAATCTTCATTTTCACTATAATATTTATCATTATCTTTTTTATTATTAAATATTGTTTCAGGATTTATCTTTAATAATAACAAAAATGAATTGAGCTTTTTTATATTGAGATAATCCTTATTTTTCTTTATTTTATTTTTATTCCTATTAGTCTTTTCAATTATTTTTAGTTTTATATCCAAATATGATTCATATATTTTCTTAATTTTAATCAAAAAAATAATTAAGTCATTGCCTATAGAATTGATTTGTTTATTAATTTCATTTAAATTAAAATTTTTATTTAATTTATCTATTAAAAATAAAATAAAATCAATATTTGATTTGGTTATGAAAATATTTGATAAAATGAAAGTATAATATTTTATGTCCCATTTAATAAATGTAGAAAAAAATAATTTAAAATTATCATTTAT
>JAJMZR010014209.1:0-12425 GCA_023807225.1 Epidinium caudatum
CCAATCCCCAATCCCCAATCCCCAATCCCCAATCCCCAATCCCCAATCCCCATTATCAAAATATATAAGAAACTTCTTTAAATATTTTAGATAAATATAGAAACAATTTATTTATTTTAACAAAATATATAAAAAAAGATTATCATTACTATATTTTTCTTTATATGATATTAGGCAAGCATATTCTTATTTCATAGTCATTTATTCCAATAATTTGTATCAGTCATTTTATCTAATTCTTCTTGTAAAATTTTATTAACTTTATGACATATTGTTTTTTCTTCACAATTAATTTTTATAGAATTTACACTATCAACTTTTTGATTAAAATTCATGAGTAAAAGATGCTTTTCCTCTTTGATATCTTTTATTTGTATATATTTAAATTGTTCAAATATTTCCAAATCTTCAACTCTAAGAATGAGAAAACTTGAATCAGTAAATAGATATATTTTCTTTTGACCTTTGATTATATTTTTGTAATAAAATTTATTAACCAAAGAAGGATATTTTGATTCAATTTTCTCGAAATATATAGAATCAGTTTCATTGAATGATTTGAAATATTTATATTTATCATAGAAAGCCCTGGGTGGACGTATTCTTTTATTTTGTACTTCATTACTATTTTTTTCATTTCCAAAAATAAATAACATTTTCTTTACATTTCCGAAAAAGCCTTTAATTCCAATAGAAGTAATTTCACCAACTATTTTAGCTTTATAATGTCTATAAACTGTTTTAAATGCTACATTTATTTTTCCAACGAAATCAGAGATGTTCCACTTTTTAACCTGGACACCAGTCTTACGCCCGCATAATCCATTCGCTAACCAAACATAAAAAAATGAGCAACCTAATTTTTGTTTTAATAGTTGATCAAGACCATAATTTGTTATTTCAAAATCGATTTTTAATTCAGGAAGTTCAAAATTATATCCATAATACAAAACATTATCTGATTTTAATAAATCTTCATCATTTTCTTCCATAATTTTACTTGATGATAAAAATACTGAATCAACATTGAAATTTCTTATTTTCATTCTATAAATAATATTCTGGAAAAAATTCAAAATTTCATTTATAAATTGAGGATCAATATATAATCCTAATTTTTCAACATTAAAAATAAATTTATTAATTTTTGAAACTTTTCCATTTTTGAAATAGAACATTTCGGTGAGTAAAAATATAAAAGGTGAACCCAAATTTGTAAAAACCTGTGAGAATTTACCTGTTTGACTAAATTGGTTATATATTTCGCATTTATCCAAAGCCATATTAAAAGTAATAATATCTTTTCCTAATAATCCTAAATTTTTTTCCCAATTTACACTACAATTAAACCCATTAAAAAAGAATAGCATGATTTCATGCCTTTGATAATCATCTAGTCTTTTATTTTTATCTTCATTATCTCCAATCATAGATATATAAATTGTATTTATTTTAAAATTAAAATAGAAAGTGGATAACTTTGATTTAAATTGATTAAAAACATCAACTTTATAAAATTTTAAATTCATTTTAATTCCATTTGATTCTTTGAATAATATTATATTATCGTTTATAGGAGTTTCAGATTGTTCTTCTTCAAATGAATTAAATTCAAAAGTACTAGCTTTATTTCCTATTTCAAATATAAATTTAGGATTATTTTGGTCATAAACCCTTAGTATTTGCTTATCATTTATTTTTACTATTTGCTGATATTTTTCAAAATCTAATTGGTATATAGTTATAATAGTATCAGTTAAATTTTCTACAATAATTTTAGCATTTTCTAAAGTAGTTTTGACAATGAACATATCTAATATTCCATCACTTGAAGATTCTCTTATTTCCAAATTAAAAACATTATTTCCTATACTAAATGTATATATCCCATAATTAATTAAACTAAATTCATTTGAACTCATTTGACAAGATTCTTTTGTATTTATATCAGAAATACCAAAATTTAATTTTGTATTTATTCCTCTGTTGAAAAAATTAAAATCAATTTGTTTCATAGGAGAAACAAGCATCATTTTGGATTTATCCATTGCATCTTGTACATAAAAATTTTTATCTTTCAATAAATTTGTAATTCTGCATATTGGTAAAATACAATATATAATACTCATTATATTCTCTTTGAAATTTGGATTATTTTCTACATATAAATAAGACATTCTTCTTTTAATCAACAAAGTCAATATATAATCATGATTTTTATCATTTATATTTGCACTAGTCATTATTAATTTATAATAAGGTGAAGCTTCTATTACTTCCTGTAATTTTATTTTTTTTGATTGGAATACATTATTAATCAACATAAAATATGAATCTTTCATATTATTACTAATTTTAGATGATATTAAATACAAATTATCATTAATACTAAAGCACAATTGTGTTTTAGTATTTTTACTTTTATTTTTATTTTTTGATTTAATATCAAATAATACACCTGAAATATTATGCAATATAGATTCAGCATATATTATTAAAGTTATACCATTTTTAGATATTTTATAATGTAAAGTTAAACGAAAAGATTGAGTATTTGATTGATTTCTAAATTTCAAAAAATTTCCTTCCTTTTTAGGTTGAATTTCAAATAATTTTTTCTTTTTACTTTCAAAAAATTCATTATTTGCCTTAATTTTAATGACCATTTCAAGTCCAGAACCAGCAAAAAAATCAATATATTGTTGTGAACATTTTTCAATCATTAATCCTCTTTCAGTAGTTTCAACAAATATATCACATGGTAGACAATTAATTATACTATATTCACATGAAATTAATATTGTTCTTAATTCTCCTATTTTTCTTTTCATTTTCATTGATAATATTTTACGGTTTGGTAAATGAATATATTTCCTATATCTTTGATGGGCATCTGTGCTTAATATTTCATTTAGATTAAAAGTACTGAATGTATTATTTTTTTTTAATTTTTCTTTTTCAACTTTTGAATTTGATGATTGAGAATTCACAAGGATAAAACTAAATGTTGTATTTTTGTTATAATAAGAAAAAGGTATTCCAAAAATGCTATTTGGTTTGAAATCAACAATAGTTACCCCTGTTTTTGGATTTTCAAATTTAATTTTTAGTGAATATCTACTTTTATTTTTGAAAATAATAGGACTATATATAACTATATTTATTTGTCTATCCTTAGATAATGTATTATCAGAAACCAAATAAAAATTATTATCAATATTATGTTTTGCAGTTATTATTCTTTCAATAGGTATATTTATTTTAATATTATCATTGTATATTAATAGTATTTGTTTCGGGCCATATTGTTTTATATCCCATTTATTTATATATTCTAAAGCAATCTCATCTAATGGTTTTAATTGATATTTATTATTTGCATATATAATAGATAAATTCATACCAGTATAATTTATAACTTTATTATTAGTAATTTTAGTTATATTATTAATTGAACTTTCAGATTGGAATTGTATAACATTATTACCAATAATAGTTATTTTACTTTCGGTAAAAGACTTTAAAGCCATTATATATTTTTGTATCCAATTATTTAATGAAACCAAAGTAAAACTAATGGACATATCACTTAAATTTATAGATATTTGTTCTATATCAAATATAAATCTATGTGAATTAGTAGCATCATTTTGTTCCATATATTTCAAAGAGAAATGAACTTTTTCAATAGTGGGTTCCCAAATTCTTGAAATATAATTATAAGAATAAAGAATTAATTTTAATGAAGATTCAAGTGTTTTCTTACAATATTTTATTTGATTTTCATTTAAAATTAAATTCATAAAAGGATAATAGCTCCCTGTTGAATTATCAATTAAAGTTATATCCATTTTTTCAAATCTGAAAGATGCAATATATTCCTTCAATTTGCTTTCTAAAGGTATAATTTTCCCACTATCAGTTTGTAGCATATTATTATTCTTATTTTCAATTAAATTATCATATTTATTACATTGTTCTAAATTTTTCATAAATTTATCATTTGATAATCTTTTTTCGTTATTAAAAAAAGTTTTATTCAAAAAATATGCCCTCAAAAATGAAATTACGTCACTATATGATAAATTTATAATTAAAATACCAACTCTTACTTCTAAATCTGCTTTTAATTTAGTATTATACAATTTTATATATAAGAAATCATTTTTTGTGTAAAATAATTTTCTTGAATGATTTTTAGATATTAAAGTAGTAGACATTGCATTTAGAGTTATAAATAAATTTCCATAAGGGAATAATCCATCTTCCAAAGAATTATATAAAATGACAAAACTACTTATATCTAAGTGTAAATTTTCTTCTCCATCAAAAGAAGTTTGTAATTGGAATTTAGAATCATTAAAATTAATTTGAATATGTGTAGTATTATTTATCTTTTCTACTTGATATAAATTATCCATAATTCCCTCTATAGGTAAGCTACCTTTAAAATAATAATATAAAGCCAAAAATGAATCAGCACGTACAATTACTTCATTTTTATTTATATTAATCGACAATTCATTCTTACTATAGCTTATTTCAATTTGGTTTTTATATTTGTTATTATTTTTATCTCCTTTTTCAAAATTAAGCATAATAATTTCATTTTTATCATTATCAAAATATTTTAATAGTAATTGACCTAAATATATTTTATAATCTACCTCTGTTAAAGGGGAAATTGCATCATTTCCTGATTCAGATGTAGTCAATGAATTAATTTCAAAAGAAGAAGATGTTACAGAAAATTCTGAAATCTTTGTATAAGTAATATTACTACTATTATCACTGTTTTCATTTATATTTAAAGATAAATTAACACATGGAATTAATGCCTTTACTTTCAATTCAAATATTTTTTTCTTTTCCTGATTTTTTATTTTCCCATTTGTTTTTGAATTACTTGCATTAATTAAATTAAAAGGACTATTATTATCATTGAAAAAATTATTAAATACCAAAGTATTATTAATTGAAACATCATTATTATTATCATTATTATTATTTTGAATATTTAATGTAAAATCTATTAATTCATTATTATTATAATCTTTATCTTTATTAATGGTATTATTATTTGTATCCTTGCTATTATTAGAATTAGTCATATTAAAAAAATCACCATTTAAATCAAAGAAATTATTATTATCTGATTTAAAATTGTTATTTATTTGATTTAGAAAATCAGGTGTAAAATTATTTTCTATAAAGTTGTTAGATGTGGTATTTTTTTCTAAAGGTAAAGTACTATCTTTATTTTTATCTTTATTTATATCATTTCCTTTCTTTGTTTTTAAAGATAATACCAAATAATATATATCACTTTGAGTTATATTTATATTTAAATCATTTGACTTAAATGTAATTAAATTTTCTGTACTTGATACAAATTTATATTCTATATCAATTCCTTTTTCTTTTATTATATCTATATCTTTGTGTCTCATTATAATATTTTTTATTTTAAAAAACATTGTATCATTTGTAACTTCTGTAAAATTTTTAAAATTAATATTCTCAATAATATAATTAAATTGATTAAAATTAACCTTTGTATTATTAATTTCAATAATTAATTTGCATAAAATAACATCTAAGTTAATTTGGTCAATTAAAAATTTATAACTTTGATTCAAAGCTTGGATTATTTGCATATTTATATCAATAACAGGATTAATAATTTTAGCATCTATTATTCCAGTAACAAGATTAATAGATATCTTTGTACTTTCTTTCATATTTAAAATAGTTTCAATGTTATCTTTATTAGCTTTACTAATAGTTGAAGTTCTTTTAACTGGGGTTAATATATTTAAAGTTATATCACATTTTAATATAGATATATTAAATATTTTATCTTGCTTTTCTGCCTTTATATTTTTAATTGTTAAATTTGTCACATTATTATCTGCTTTATAAATAAAATTAAATAACTTTAAATCCATATTAAAAGAATCAAATAATGTTTCTATTATATTTATATAGTCAAAAGATTCAACTATTGCAGCATTTCCTTCATTATTATTAGTATTATTAATGTCTGAATTATCCATATTTATTAATGATATTATTCCATTATTATTTTTATTTTCAATTAATTTTAAAAAATCTTTATAATCTGGGGATTCAAATGTAAATAAATATAAAATTATTGTTGAATATTTATTTGTACTTAATAATATTTTTCCAATATTTAAAAATATATTTTTATTTTCATATCTAACACTAAAATTATTTATTAATAATAAAGATTTGCATTTTTCTTCATTAATTTCTATCTCAGTTTTATCTATTAAAAAATCCAACCCAATTTGTCTTATATTTTTAATATCTAATTTGATATATGAAGTATATTTAAACCCAAACAATTGCTCATCTTCAGTTTTAGTTTTTTCTTGAATATTATAACCACTTTTATTTTCTTCTTTCACCTTTTGTAATTTTAAATAAAGTAAAAAAAAAAATTTTGAACTTTTTTTTGACAAAGTAAATTTAATAGGCATATTTAAATGAAATCTATATATATTTCCTTCCTTAATTGTATTTATCATAAATGTATAATCAGGGAATATTTCTCCAAAAGAATCTCTTATATTTAAAGTAAAACAAAAATAAGTGTCAGTTAATAAGAAATCAGTAAAAATAATATCAATTTTATTCCCTTCACATACAAGTGATAATGAAGGAATGTTGCTTATTCTAAAATTTTTTAAGAAAGAGCCAATATCTTTATTATTATTTATATTTTTATTATCATTCAAATTTATAATTTTTTCATTTCTCTTTTCTATTTTAAATATCTTTGTTTTTGCTGGTGTTTCTATTGAATATAAAAATGAAAGAAGATAAATAAAATCATTTTCATTTAATTCAATATTATTAAAGCCAAATTTTAAATCTATATCATTTCTATTTTTTATAAATTGTATCATTGGGCTATTTCCTTTTTTATTTTTAAAAATTGAAATGTTTTGATTAATACATATATCATTAATTAAAAAATGATAATCATAAGAATTAAATCTATGGGATAATTCCAAATATATATTCTGAATATAAAAATCACATTTTTTACTAGAATTTTGATTAGATAAAACTAATTCTAATTTTTGTATTTTAATTTTAACAATTAAATCATTGCAAAAATTTTTTATTTTACTAAAAATAATTCCATCTGTATTTATTTTATCATAATCATTTAAATAATTGTATATATACTCATCAGTATATATTTTATTTAATGATTCTTCTTCTTCTTCTGATAACTCATTCTTTTTTTCATCACCTCCTCCAAAAAAAAATGAAAATGCATTTGTGAGAACGCTTCCCTTCTTCTCTTCAAGAACTTTTTCATTTACTGTTTCTTTTGTGCCTTTTAATAAATTTAATTTATTTATATAAAGTAAATTCATATCATTTAAATCATCATTATTATTATTATCTTTATTATTTCTAAAATATTTTTTTACTATTTTTTCTTGTGTTGAATTTAATAAATTAAATATATATCTTTTATCATATCCAACATATTTTTGTAATTTAATTATTGTTTTTATTGCATATAACCATAATTTTTTATAATCTTTCTTTTCTTTTTCATTATTTAAACGATGAAAATGAATCAAAGTTTTATATTTATAATATATTTTCCTATAACTTGAATCAAAAAAGCAATTTAGTAATTCTATAATTCCAAAATATATTTTTTGGTTTAATTCAAATGAAAAATTACTCATATTTATTTCTAATAAATTAGGTGAATCTCTATTTTTATTATCAATATTTTTCTTATCAAGCTCATTATTGATGTTATCACTTTCAGAATAATTATTACTTTTAAGTGCAATATTAATATCAAAATTTGGTACCACAGTATATTTAATTAAATTTTCTTCATAAAATAATGATATTTTGTTAAAAATTATTTTTCCATGACCATCAAATATAAAACCATTTATACTAAAATCAAATATTTTTTTATTACATTTAATATTTAATTTTAAATTATTTATTATAATATTTATTCCATTTAATGCTTGATTTATTAACTTTTCTAAAAGTGAGTCAAAAAATGATTTTGATGGAGTTTTATTCATAATTTTATTAATTGCTGTTTGAATGAAAGAATCAATTAAACTTTTTTTTTCTTTTACTAAAATTTCTTTTATTTTATTTTCACTGATATTATTTATTGCCATATCACATGAAACATTTCTTAAATTTATTTTTAAATTATCTTTTTCATCAGGAATATTTATACAAATATTTTGAATATTTAAATTAGTGATTATTACTTGAGGATATATATTAAACTTCTCTTTTGTTTTAATATTATCATATATTAACTTTCCTTCTTTAAACATTGATAAAAATTGCTCTTTATTAATTTCCGGTGAAATATAATCTTTAAAATAGCCTGATAAAAAATTGTAAATCTGATCTCCATATAAACGAAAATTAAAATTTGACATATTTTTAATAATTTTAATTTTTTTTAATAATATTAAAAATGTAATAATAAATTAAATTTAATATTTAATGCAATATAATATATTTTAAATTATTTTATTATTGGAATATTTCATCTACCCAACTATTTGTTGCTTTAATTTGATCTTTTTTTTCTGCAGAGAAATAATTTGGGGGAACTCCAAAAACTTCAAAAATTTCATTTTCTGATTTTCCTTTGCATAATGCAACCATTTTAGCACAACATAAATTTAATAAACAATCTAATTTTATAAAATGTGCTGCAGCAGTTAAATTTACTAATTCTTCAATTGTTAATTTATCTATAAATGTAGCAGACCATTCATCTGTTATTTTCTTCATATCTGTTGATAAAAGAGGTTTTTCAATTTCTTTAGGATTATTTCCATTGAAATGCTCCAAATATTCTATTATTTTTTCTATTGTTTTAGAATCTTCATTTAATGGAATTTGACAATCATCTGAAATTTCTTTTAACATTTCTGATAAAACTGCTGCTTTCCTACTTACTTTAAAAATTTTTCCTTCTTGTGATTGAATACTAACATTTCCTTCCATATTAATAATAGATTTTTTAAATATTTTTAGATTATTTGAAAAAGAAAAAAAAGTGGATATAATTTCAAAAAAAATATATATTTATAAAATAATATATTTAAATATTATATATTTAAAAATGGGATGTAAATGTGCTAATTCAAATGAAGAAGAAGAAGAAATTCAAAAGAAAGCATTAGAAGATGGGAATGCAGAAAACACAAATAATGAATTTAATAAAAATTTTAATCAAAATGAAGATTTATTAGGTCTTAATAACCAAGAAAATTTATATCAAGAAGACGTCCAAAATAATCCATCAAATCCAAAAGAGCCAAATCCTCAAAATTACGATGTAGCCGAAAATGAAAATAATGTGAATAATTATGACCCTAATGTTAAATATGGAGATTATCCAGAAAAAATTGTTGAATTAATTAATAATATTAGAGAAGATCCAGTAGGATATGCTGATTTAATAGAAGATTCAATTAAATATATTATGGAAGAAGAAGACAAAAATGACCCAACAAATATGAGATTAATATTTAAAAAAAGAGTAAAAGTTGCATTAAATAAAGGAGAACCAGCATTTAGAGAAGCAGCAGAAATTTTAAGATCATTATCACCTTTACCACCATTAGAATTTAGTAATGAGAAATGTATACCACTTCCAGAAAATGAAGATGAATTAAAAGATCCAACATTTTTAAGAGAACAAGTTAGACAAATAAGAGAGCAAACTCAAATAGATGTATTCTTTAAAGATTTGATTAAAATACCAGAAGTTTCTGGATTATTAATGATAGTTGATGATACTAATAAAAACGCAGGTAAAAAAAGAATGGCATTATTAAATAAAGATTTAAAATATGTTGGAGTTACTAGTAAATTTATAGGAAAGACATTTATTGCTTATTTTGCCTTTTCTAAATAAAATTTATTATTTTATATTTTTTAATTAAATTAAATTATTACTATATATGAAGTTTTAAAAAATTATTAATCTATTAAATCATATATATAATTAATTATAATATTTTTGTCATCTATTCCAAAAACTTTTCGACAAATAATATCTTGCATTTTATCAGATAACTTTAAAAAAATATCTAAAATATTAAAATCAATAAACCTTCCTTTCGGTTTCTGTGAATTATTATTACTATCATTTTCGTATTTTAAACTATAAAATATTTTAGGATTAACCCCACAATTAAAAGGAAAATGATAAAATATAAATTCACATAAATAATTTAGTTTTTCATATATCTCATTTTCAATGTGATTAATAAATCCTATTGACCCATTTAACGAAGAATAATAATATGAATAATATTCATTGCTTTTATTTCCAAATGTCTTTGGTCTTATTTCATTAATATTTCTATTTATATAAAAATCACAAATTCTTGATATAATTCCATCAGCTAAATAATAAATATATCCATTATTTTCTTCATCGAATAAAATACAACATTTTTTGCCTTTTATAGTCCAAAAATTACAGGTTGTTATTTTAATATGATTATTATCTTTTGATTCAACTATTAATTCTATTTGTTTATTCATATTATTATTAATATTAGAAGTTATATGATGTTTCATATACATAAAATTAAATGAATCAGCAATATCTCCGGTCAATAATAAAGTTTTATTTATAATTCTATTACATAAAGTTAAATTTTTATTCTCTATATAATTAAGTTTATGCATTAGACACTCTTGTCCAGGAATAAACTGATAAATACTTATCCTTGACCCTTCTCCTACTAATATTAAACTATATAAAGATTCAATCATAGTTATTATTCCTTTGAATCCATCTTTTTCTGTAATCAGTTCTAATATCCCATTATCTTTGCTATATAAATTTATTTTACCATTAATATAATTATCTTCTCCTTGTGAATCTTCTATAATATTTATACCAACTGCAATATATTTTTTTGTATTATTATTCCCTAAAATTATAGGCAATTCTATAACATTACATTCAGTTACAGTTTCATTTTCATTAAATTTAATTTCACTAATAGGCTCTTCCTTTTCTTCTCTTCTTAATGTCATATAATATTGAAATCTATTAGGTGATTTCATTTCTTTCTCAATCATAATATAATTATAATAGCTATATGCATATGAATAATTTATAGAATAATATTCTGGGGTGTATGTTAATAAAACAGGAAATCTATTAATTTTATTAGTTTTGATTAATAAAGAATAATTTGATAAATTATAATTATTATATAATTTACAAAATTTAAATGAACCTCCTTCAAATATAATAAAACCATCATTTATATCTTCATTATTAAAATTACAAAAACTACTAAAATTAATTTTATTATTTTCATTTTTTTCATTATTCATTTTTAATAAACATAATTCACAATTAACTTCATATATTATTTTTCTATTATTTTCTAAATTAAATAATATTCCTGCTTTTTTATCTATATTATTAAATGGAATAAATAAATTATTTAAATTTATTCTACAAAATTCTTTGAAATCAATATTGTCTAGTTTCTCAATTATTTTTTTCTTGAAGCCGATTTCTTTTATTTCTTCATTATCAACAGTCATTTTAGATATAAATAATGTATAAAGAATTAACATAGATTTAAATGTAATTGCTAATATACAAATATTACCTATGTTATCAAAGTATACAAAGTTTGGAGAATCAATTGTAAAGCTTGCACTATTTCTTAAACTTAAATTATGTTCATTATTCAAATTAATTATATTATTTGCTTCATTAATATTAAACAATTTATATAATGAATTTGAGAAATCAATATTTAAATTGCTATTACTTCTATATAAAATATTTATATCATCTTTTAATAATAAAGGTGGACAATAATTTATATAATTACTTTTTAACAATAATCTAAAATTTTCATCATTATCTTTTTTCTTATTTCTATTATTGGAATGTGTTATATCATTTCTCTTATTATTGTAATTTAGAAATTGTGTTATATCATATATTTGAAAATGTTATATTATTTCTATATATCATTAAAAAATTATATTTATTTAAATAAAGCTTAGAAATCATATTTACTTCAATTAATTCATCTTTTTTAATTTCTAAATATCCTGTTAATTCTTTATATCTTAAATATAAATTTTGATTAATCATTATTTCCATTATACCACCATTATTATTGCTATTTGATTCTGATTTAGCCTTTCGTCCCGGCTTTCCTGTAGACGGTATCAGTTCTCCCGTTACCGGATCTTCAACTCCAAGATACTTGCGTATTGGTCTTGATTGTTTGGTTACTGGGTCGTAGTGTGATGTTGATTCATAAAGAACCACTCTTCCGGTTTTCTTATCTGTGTAGCGTACAATCGACATGATTTCAGCTTCCTTT
>JAJMZR010014210.1:0-12237 GCA_023807225.1 Epidinium caudatum
CCCCAATCCCCAATCCCCAATCCCCAATCCCCAATCCCCAAATTTTTAACTAAGATTAAAACTTTAATTTTTTTATTAATTAACAAATTCTTTAATGCATTTAAATATAAAATAAAACAAAAAATATTATATAAATTATATCAAAAACAATTTCTATAATTCCTAAAATAGAACAAATAGATATAAGGCTTCAAGAAACATTTTTTTTTGTTTTTCAAAAAATATAACAAGCAAATCAGAAAATTAAATAATCCTTCATATAGAACTAGGTCCAAAAGAATTCCAAGAAATAAGCATCCAACAAAAAACCATCTTGAATAATATAATACAGAGCAATAATTAAATGATAAATAAAAAGTAACTAGAAAAGTACAAGATAATAAAACAATAATATATGAAAGTTTCTTTTTTTGTATATCTTTTATATCTTTGAAGATTTTTAATAACTTCATTTGTTGTGTAGATCTAAAATTTAAAAATAGCGTTTTCTTATATTCTGTAGGAATTCTAAATAAAGGCACCATAATGATAGCAAATATATCAGCTAATAATACATTTATTAATTGAAATAAAAATAATTTTTCTCCTTTTCTTATATTAATCCTTTCCGCAAATGATAGCCCAAATGTATTTATTAATATTTGTAATAATATATACTCATATAAAAATAGTATTCTTCTCCATCTCCTATTTACAGTAGATGATATCATGAATGGGCTTATATATATATTTCTTTTTAAAAATAAATTCCAAAACAAGCTAATAAATGATGGAGCTTTTTTATCTATATGTTCAAAGAATCCAGGAACGTCAAGTGAATAATATTTTTCTTTGACAAATGTGACTTTTCTATGCTTATCAACAATGGTATAATTGCCTCTTTGCACATTTACTTTCTTTTCCTTTTTATTTTCTTTCTTTATTACATTTTTATATTTTGAAAAATAGTCATAATTATTTTTTTCGCTTACTTCATCATCATAATACTGAATATTTTCATTTTCATTTCCATTTTCTTTATTATTCCCTTTTTTATCTTCTTTTTTATTATCTTTTTTATCTTCTTTTTTATTATCTTTTTTACTTTCTTTTTTATTTTTTTTCTTATCCTTTTTTTTATTTCCTTTTGAATCTTCCTTAAGTTCATCTGTTGACTCTCTTAAAGACATATTAGATTTAATATTTTTATTATATATATCATTATCGTTGTCCGATTTTTCACTTTCATTAAAACCAAAATCAGATTCTTTGTATAAATTATAATTATATCTATTCACTTCATCTGCTTTATCAGGGTCAAAATCTTTTACATTATAAAATCTCATATTGATATTATTATCATTTTCTTTTCTTACTTCCTGAGTTTTTGCTTTTTTTTGTTTTAAATATTTTTGTCTTGATTTTTTATCTTTAACAATGTTTACACTTTTTTTTATTTTTGTTTCTTTTTCCTCACTATTTTTATCATCATCCATAGAAAAATCATCAATATCATCTATAATAAATCCGTTTTTTTGATTCTTAGGGGGATTAGCAAACACTCCGCCCCCTGCATTCTCCTGGTTTATTTCATCTTCTATATCCCCTCCTTCAAAGGCCTTGTCATTGTAATCAATATTTTTTGATCCATATAAATATAAGTTTTGTTTCAAATCTTTATCATATTTGTCATTTTCAGTAATTTTTAAATTTTTTGCCATATTTTCTTGTTCGTTCATTTTATTAGCTTTTGTAATTTCTTCGATTAAATCCTTTTCGTCATATATAAGTCTATTTTGTTTTAATATTTCTAATTTTAAATTATTCAAACTATTCTTTGTTTTTATTAAGGTTCTTTCTAAAATAATATAAAGCCCAATTAAAAAGGCGAATATAAATACAGATACTAAAAGTAAAACACTGCATCCATTTCCCCAATTTTGACCGCAAATAAATACTTGGGGGGCTTTTATATAGAAAAAGATTCCATCCATTTTATATTCTAATCCAGAACTTTCAGATTGAATGGAATAAAAGCTTAGGTGATTAGTCCTGCAAATTAAATAAAATTTATCACTAACTATTGTATTAGTAATTTTCATTAACAAAGTCAATCTATCATTATAATAACTACAATGAATTTTAATCATAGGTAAAACTTCATTAATTCTGTCATATCTACTTTTTTTGGAAACTGTCCCATTTTTATAGACATAAACAGGCCAAGTGACATATGGGTCATTAATTTCAAATTTTGTATTTTCAGATAAAAATTTGGCATGAGAATTTATGAATTCAACTTCTGAAGAATTATATAAATTCAAAGGGAAGTAAATATCTATTAAATTGGGACATGCTTTTATATCTAATTTTTTTCCAATTTGAGTGGCAAAAAATGCATCTATAGAATATGAAGCACTATAAGAATATACAGAGTGATATGATAATGGGTCATAGTGATAATTTATTATTACCAAAAAGATGGTAGAATACGCTGTTGACCCAAAAATATAATTTGCACAATTATATGCATCAATAAATGGTAAATATGAATTATATCTTTCCCTATTGTTAATATGTAAATTTTCAAAATATTCTAAATAATTAAAAGAATGAGAGACTATCTTTATAGTATAATCAAATCCTGTATAATTTGCAGACATATCGTTTTTGTTTAATTTAATTAATTCTAATAGATATTCAGGAATAATTCTTGTTATTTTATATGATAAATCATATACTAAATTTATTTGTTCATTGTTTAAATTAACTTCTCCTATTGTTTCGTTGTTTTTATATTCTTTATTTTCAGTTAAATCATAATTTTTAGCCCTAAATTGAGCTATGTCATTATATAAATTGACTAAGATACAACTAATAGTGTCATAAATAAGATCAATTTGTCCTAAAATAAAACTTAAATCATTGCTTTTCATATAATCTAAATATTTAAAAAAATTGTTAATTAATTCATTATAAGAGTCATCGAAATTTGTTGAAGATCTAACTAAAAGTGCTAATTTTTGCAAATATTTATAATCAGAAATAGTACTGCTTGGCAGAGTTGAAAATTCATTATTATTTGTCATATAATTCCACATTTTTAAATGAGTTTCAGATAGATACCTTTTATTTTTTGTAGTTAAATGACAATTTCTGCCAGAATAACCCTCATTACATAAGCATATCATACTTCTCACAATAATAATGCATTTTCCTCTTAATGAACAAAAATTATCAGAACAGATCGGGTCACTAATTAATATATTATCTGCTTGGTAAGAAACAGCTGTTTCATTATATATATAATCTAAAAATGTCGTTGTTCTGTTTTTTTCATTTAAAGCCATGTTGTGAATGCTTCCTAATGATAGTAAAAGATTTAGTCGATTCATGATTTCTCCGTCTGTAAAATAATATTTATTAGCTAAATTATCTAAATCAACATCTAAGTTATCTTGTAAGCCTTTAGTATATTTTTCTAAATCTATATCATATCCAGGATAATATGAATTTATTTTTATTATATTGAATCCATAATGCACTTTCTCACTTACTATTTCAGTTAATGTAACATATATATTTAATTGAATTCCATTATATTTCTTATCTTTAAATTTATTAAGTAAAAGTTCTCTGGGATTATTTTCAGGCTCAAAATCCACTTTTACAATATCATTGTAAAAAATTTTACCATTTTGACTTATATAATATTCATATTTATAATTATAAAATGGATAAGTTTGGGGATTTATTTCATAATTATATATTAATACATTTGTTAAATTAAAATATACTCTTTCTGGTAAAATATAAATAATTAAACATTCTTCCATTTCAGCATTAATATCATATTTATTTTCATAGTCGATTACATTATATCCAATTAATGTACTTTTTATTATTTTTTGTGAAGGAAGATTACCCTGGACATCACTAATAATTTCATCTTTTTTCATTTTAAAAGGGAAATAATGTAAAATATTTGGTATGTCATTATTTTTGGACCATTCATAATTATAAAAACAAAAAGTATTAAATTCTCTAATAGAAAAGAAATTCCATAATCTTAATTCCTTTAATAAAAAAGCTCCATGACTCGTTTTATCTCCTAGATTATCAAAACTTTGAAATCTTAAAGTTACTCTTCTATTATCATATGTACTAAAATTTAGTTGTTTTACTCCTTCTCCTATTATATTATTTACTCTTCCCTCATTTAAATAATAAATTCTCTTATTTAAATCAGTTGCACAAATAATATGATTCCATTTAAAATATCTTTGGGAAACGTCATTAGTTGAAATCGATTCATCCTTTTCATTTATAGGAAAGCATTCTATATTTATTAAATCGTTGGAATATTTTGATATTTCTATTTTAATATGATTTTCCCATGATATTATTTGTCGATAAAAATTTATTTCATTTTCGTTATATTCATATATAAAATACCAAAATTCAATTGCATATTCATTTGTGGTCGCATACTTAATTTCACTAAACTGCAAATCAGAATATTTATTCAAATCAATATATGGCACTATTTGACAATGTAATACATTATTCTCATTTCTGAGCCAATAATTTGTATTATAATAACAAGCACAATTATTGGATTCACCGGCACAAAACTTACAGCCATCATCACAATCTTCACACTCATTATCAATTGAGTCGAGATTTACCATTTTGTCTTCATTATTACAATTATAATGTTCTAAATCATGATATATATTATAATCAGCAAAACAATTATTATCATTTTGGTAATACATATCTCTTCCATCAGAGGATATTAAGACCTGGGTTTCAATACAATTTATAGATGATGATGAATATAATTTAACAGTTTCTCTTAAATAATTATTTCTATTAAAAATATTTGAGACAATACCTAGTGGGTTTAATATAAATGTATTGTAAATGTTTACATCCCCCACAGTCATTATAATCCCATAGCCAAAAGTAACTGTATTAATCGTAATTCCATTTTCGGGTATATTTAACCAGTTTCTATGGGCAGCAGCTTTTCCATTGATGGCAAGCGAAATCATTGAAGGAAAATAATTACAAGTGTTATCATAATTATAACGGCATTTATAATTCGATACAGAAATTAATTGCCATTTACCTTGTTCTCTTATAAATGCTGTATCTTCAAACAAGACAATTGTATTTTTATACATATATAAATTATTGGATTCTTGATGTAGACATATAAATAAATCATCTTCTATAGAAAATCTTATTAATAATATACAGTTATCAACAGGTTTAATATTTCCAGAGCCTTTTATTATTCCCAAATATTTGACCCATAGCGTAATTGTTATTGGATTATATAATCTTGGTAAAGATTCGGTTTTTAATTCCATTTCTTTTTGATAGTTTGGTAACTGGAAATAATATCCAGTTATTTCTCTACATTGTTTATTAAATAGTTCATACCCATCATTACATTCATAACAGTCGTTTTTTCTGGAAGAATAGCATCTTCTACAACCTGTAAAACATCCCGAGGAAATATATTCCCCAGTTATTTTCTTTACATTTGTGACATAAACTTGTGGATGAAATTGGCCATAATCAAATTTAGAGGAAGAACTGAACATTAAAGTTTTATCATTTGACCTATATACTGACACCAAAGGTAAGTTCATATGAAATTCCAAATTTATATTACTAACTGTATCATGGAAAATATTTAGATCATTATCAATAGTGTTAAATAGGTAGTTAACTAAATTTGATTCAGGAAGATATTTTAATTTATTTTTCATATTTTCATATATCATATAAACTGAACTTTGCCTTATATCATATATTCTCATTTTACTATAATATGCTGCGCCCCAATTTATATTACTAGTTCCTATAGGTTCGCATAAGTATTGCCCTTGACAAAATAGAACATTTTTTAATACATAATTATTTGCATTACTGCTATCTATTTCATATGAATATGCAGGCTCTATCATATCATAATTAATATATATATTTATAATTGGATTTGTTCTTAGATTTGATTCAATTATTATATGATTCCATTCATATAATGAAATTTGTTCTAATTTTTTAACATGCTCAGAAAAAGTGTCTTTATAATAAAAATCATTATTTTGATCTTGAATTATGGTATGAGGATGGGCATAAAATAAATATCTATCTCCTTCAGGTTCTGGGCAGAAATCATTTACTAAATCGATTTTGAATGAAAACTCTATTATATAACCATTTAATAATTTAGTTTCAATAGTGGTAAAATAAGCATAAAAAGGATAAAAGTTATAACACCTATTAAAATATAGAGCAGAATTCATTTGTGAATCCTTCGATAAACATTTATAACCTACTCTAACATATCCATTAGTGCACAACAAATTTTGAGGAAAATCATTAACGTCATGATATTGGGTTTGAAATGTACTTAATTGATAATTACATAAAGCAGTTAATGCCTTAGTGGCATCCATATCCATAAGAGAGCCTGGCCCCCTATTGAAATCTCCTGTACATTTATCTTGACATATATTATTATCATTTTCTAATGTTAAAAATTTATTTGAATTACATTGAATATAAATATTATTATATTCTAGTCCATTTGTTATAGATATATCACTATTTGAAGAAGTGACGCATTCATTGGTTTCACTGTCAAATACAGTTTTAGTATTTGGCTCGCATAAAACTACTCCTCCCTTAGAATAATATGGTTCTTTTATATTTTCAAAAATTAGAGCTTTTTTCTCATTTTGATATTTTTTGTTATAGTAATAAACTATTTTATTATTACTAGCATCTTGGCCGAAATCTTTAAAATCAATGCCAAATACTAACCAAATTGGGTTTTTAATATATGTAAATAATATTCTTTGTGTATCATATTCCACAGGCAAGTATTCATTATATAAATATAAGGTCGTTATATATACATCAGAATACTCATTTTTATTTGCATTTTGAATCATAAAATTATATTCATCATATTCTTTAAATAAATATTTGAAAGAATAGTCAACTTTATTAGAGCCAAAACTTGCTGTTTCATGCACCACATTTTTTAATTGAGCTGGATTGGTGTCATATTTTAAGTAATAAATTTCATTGTCCCAATTATAGGTGCATCTAGTATAAAACCAAACATTTTCATAACTATTTAAATCCAAATCAAAATTAACTTTATTTAGGGCTGAATCGGCCAAAGATATAATATCCCTTCCTTCATGGCCCAAAGGAGAAGTCAGATAGTCTTGGGGAAAACAATAAATAGATAATTTATCTTTTAATGCATCTGTTAAAATACTAATTGAAATGTGTTTGTCCCACACTATGTTTATTCCTGTCAAAAACTTTTTGACTGATTTTATTTTTATCCAAAATTCCATTGTGTATCGGCCAGTCCCACTTGGTGTAATTTTTTTAAATTCTAAATCATTTATTGAATTTAATTTTATCAAATCTTTGCAAACTTCATTTTCAGAACACAGTTCTAATTCAGGAATTATGTCCTCTATAGGGGAATAACCATAATTTTGCTCATTAGTTAATGGAGTATATTGTTCAGTTATAGAAATCATCGGAGATTTATATCCTAAAAAAATTCTTTTGTTTGAATCAATTGAAAAATGAATGTAAGCTTGATTAATTTTGGAAAGAAATGATGTGTATTTCATTTCATTTGTCCTTTTATTGAAATTCTTCCACAATCTAAATTGTCTTATTAGCATTATTCCATGACTCGTAATATCATTTTCTCCATTGACAAAAATAATGTTATTAATATTAGTAATAGTGCTCCCCGAGCAAGAAACATAATTCCATCTTCCTAGAATTTGTGTATTCAACAATTCACGGGTGGTTGGAGAATTACATATAATAATATCATTATAAATAGATATTAAATTATTATTAGAATTATAATTAATTCTAAATAATAATTTTCGACTTGAATAATCATTTACTCCTTTTGTTGCATAAAACCAAAAATCAAAGCCATTAGTACTAACAGTTCCTGGATTTATATTGAAAGTAATTGAATTATATCTCTTAAAATCTGAATAAGGAAGTTTTTTGCATTCATAAGAAATTTTATTTGATTCTTTTTTTTTGAAAATATAATCATAAAAACCATTTGTAGCACAGGAGCATTGGCTTTGTTTTATTCCACAACAAAAATATCCACACTCTTCATCACAATTTTTAATTTTATGCATTTCATTTTTAGTTAAATAAACTCTTTGCTCATTAGGATATGCACCATTAATGTAATAATCATCATTAAAAGCTAAGTCATAGTCATGAATGCATTCTATGAGTGTATTATATATTGGTGTATTGGATGAATCAATCTCTTTTAATAGACAATTTTGTCTATTTTCATCTATTATTTTATATAATGGATCTAATATATTTTTGTTTGTGTTATATGCATATCCTCCTATTAAAACTTCTTTATAAATATAAAATTTTGATATTTGTGAATAAAAATTTGTTCCTAAATAAAATTTTTGTATATTTATTAAAAAATTCCTAACTGAAGATAAGTCAGGATTAGCAACAGCATCATATGGGATATTTTCATTATTTACTTGGAAAGAAACAAAAAAGTTCATAGTTCTTTCACCTGTATTATATATTCGATGCAAAGACAAAGAAATACTTATATGAATATATTTACCATAATATTTTTTGGGTATAATGTATTCATTCTCATATATTTTATTATTATTTTGTCTTTTACAAATAAAAGAAATTGTTTTAATATTTTTATATTCTAAATAGCAACGATCAACATCAACAATTTGATTTAAGTTCGCAAAAGCATAATTAGGGGCTCCAGCAAGAAAAATTATACTACTTTCTTTATATCCAATTAATTTAATCCAAAATGTATAAGTTACTTTTCTAGAATATTCATCATTATTTAATCCAGATAACATTATTTCAATATAATTTTTGTTCATATTTTCTTTTAATGGAAAAGTTAATGTATAATATTTATCTTTTGGTGAAGAAGGAAATTCATGACATTCATCATATTTATAAAAATGAGTACTGTCACAATATTTTGATTCTTTAGTAAAAGGATTAGAGCCCCCGTAACAAGACAAACTATTGGGGCAAGTGTCTTCTAAATAATTCTTATTAATATATTTAGTATCATAATAGGCATTTCCTATTTTTCTCAAAGAAGGAGTTTGATCAATACCATAATTGAAAATTTGGAGTTTATCATCATTTGAATAATAACTAGTTATTGAATATGCATCTATTTGGTTATATGTTACCATACTCCCTATATTCATTTCTATTTCTTCGGTATTACCACTCATTAGAGGATAAGAGGAAAATCTTTGAACACCATATTTATAATTATAATAAGAATAATAATTATTATAAATATATTGGTCATAAAAAGAATTATCATTTAAAACACTTAGTTGCTCTATGTCATATACTCTAATAAGGTTGTAAAACCCACTTGTCCAGTAGATTTGATCACTGACTGGACAAGTGGTATCATTATGGCAAAATAATATATATGATAATTGAGCACCTGTGAATGATATAGCATTTATTTTGACTCCATTTAAAAATATTTTGCCATTATATATTTCTTTAATAGTATCATATATTATTGATATTGTGAAAATATTTTCATTTTCTGTATTAAAATTAGTAATTATATTTTTACTTGGATTACCCTGGTTGTCCTCGATACCCAAATACTTCATAGAATAATCATGCCATATTCTGAATGCGTCTGTGTAAAATAAATATATTTTTTTTCCTTTAAAAATCTGCTTTAGAGGCCTTAGAGCAGAGTTTGTTTCATAAAGAAAATTAAATTGAATATAATAACTTTTATATATTTTATTCAAATTAATTTTGATTGGAGGCAATTTGAAAAAATAGCTATAATAAAAATATCCGATAGTACTTCGTGAAAAAGGACTTGAAATACATGTATCATAAAATTTAAAAGAGTAAGAAGAATCACATATATTTCCAGTTAATATATTTTTTCGGCAATAATTCGAAGTTGAAGTACCATAGCATACCTGAGTGAGAGTGCCTTTACTATTAGTTGGTGCATTTATTCCATGAACCAGAATATTTTTTCCAGTATAACTTGATGAAGTATATGAAATACAATTGTGCTGACTTGGCTCTATTACATATCCTGTATTACAAGCATATGCATAATTGTCCCAATAGCAATAATAATTGTTGCCATTACATATAATATTTTGTTTGTTTTCTAGAATTGGATCTGAATATTTTTTATTTTGCTCTGATATTAAATTGAGTCTATATAATCTTGGATCATAATAATACAAAGAGTCATCAATATCACCGGGGTTCGCCAACAGATATTTAACTATTATATTGTTGGTTATTTTTGTCATGTCATACATATAATATTTAATTGAATATTGGCCTTCTGCTGATTCTAACTTATTAATTTTCTCAAATGGAACAGCTAGGACCAATTCAGGCATTAAAGTATTTTCACTGTTAAATATTTTTTCATATTCGATATATTGGAACCCGAATATTTTATTCCAAGTGTCAGATGACTGGATTATTAATTCCGTTGCAAAAATGTATATTTTTCTGATATAAACTCCCATTTTATTATCATAAACATTCACATTTAGATGCAAAACATCTGAATTTCTATAAAACTTTTTAAAATGTAGTTTACTTTTAGGAGTGGTATTGTCATTATATATATATTCAGAATCCAAATCATTTTTATATATTTTTTCATTCAAATTAATTCCATTACTTTTTCTATAGAAAATTTCCATACCAATCCTTGGCACATTTTTATTGAATGTTAATATGATGTTAATCCATCTATTCATTTTATTTATATCTCTTTTAATATACCAATTTTTATAAGGGAACTCATTCATTACATTAAGAAACTCTTCTTCAGTTTTTATTTTTTGAATATCATGTCCATAGGCTTCATGATACATTTGATATGCGGTTAGATATACAATATATTTCGCTTTTCCTGGGATAATTGTCACCACGAAAAAGTCTTCCAAAGATATATGATATATTTGTCTATTTGGATTGCTTCCATCTGGTGCTTCATTAAAATCAATTAAAGTAAAAATCCAAAAAGACAAAGAAGCTGCATTAGATTTGAGCGGAGGAGTAATGTCGAAAGGCATTTCCCCCATATTTTGCAAATTAAAATAGTCAGGGGTGCAACTGGTCTGCGAGAACAAATTTTGCCATTCTTCAGTAAATCTCCCACATGTTTGACCAATATTTCTATCTTGGCATTCACTGAAAATCCCCAGACATTTTTTGCATTCTCCAGTATTTACGTCACAATAGTATGAAGAAGGACATTTACCAACAAAATTATTACAATTTGTATTCCTTAATTTATCATAGGGAACTAATAAAGTTAATTTTAATCTTTTCAAATATAAGGTATCAACATTAGATATTTTAATTTCCATTGAAGCACAGAGAAATGAGGCGCTTGGGGTGTCGATTTTAGAAAAGGTTTTAGTGAAATAATTATATTTAAGATATAGTTGATATAAACCTCTATTATTTGATACAAATGAAATTAATCCGGCAGATCCATCATTACAACTGAATTTAATTGAATCTGAATTAGTAGTACTTTTTTCAACCCAAAAATAAAAAACATAAGATAAGTCATAAATCTCAGCTATTGTTCTTGATTCAGAATCAATAAATGTGCCTAAGTTTAAAATCATATTATTTCCACTAATGATATAAGTTATTAAGTTAATGGTCGGAGGATAAAAAATATTATTTGTTTGAGAAAAATCCCAAGTATTATCATCATTTGATGAATAATATGGACTACTATGATATGAAGGAGAATTATAGTTGTAATCTTTAGGCTTTATTTTTATTCCATTTCTATAATCATTTAAGGGTAATGAAGTTGAAGTAGTTTTTGAATGATAAAATGAACCAATAAAAACTTCGTCGTTCTCTGAATTATCATTTTCAGGGTTGGTGATTAACTCTATTGTAGATGTTAAATTGGCTTAATAATATTTATATTGACCACAAGTAATAACATTCTTTATTCCTCTTCCCTATTACTCTAATATTTTTAATTTTATTCTAATGGACTTCATTTATTCATCTTTAAATGAATTTTATTTAAATTTCATTAAGACTTTGTAGCCTATTAAATAATTACCTTTTCATAGCTAAAAATGGCATATATTTATTTTGATTCTA
>JAJMZR010014211.1:0-12199 GCA_023807225.1 Epidinium caudatum
CTCCTTTAACAGTTTCATAATCTTTTCCATCAGTTCCATCTGGTTTTCCTTTTTCTTGAATTTGATCTAAAATATCTCTAACATCTTTACCTCCTTTAACTTTATAATATGATACTGGATCTTCACCTGGCTTCTTTTTACCTCTAGTAGCTTTAATATATTGAACTGGTTCTTTAACACCATTTTTATTTGGACGAGAAACAGTAATACATTGTACTGTAGTTCCTTGAGATGGTTCTCCACCTTCTTTTGCATATAATTTTTTAGCTGTGTTCATATGTTTTGTTATTTCATCTGGATTTATATTTCCTACAACTTTTACTAATTGAACACCATCATCAGGAGATTTTAAATCTTTTTTAATATCATTATATATTTCATCCATATCGGTTTCTCCAGGAATATCATTTAAATCATTTTTACTAGGTCTGTCAGTTCCAGAACCTAATACTTTTCTATAATAATAATTAATACCATTATCACCATCTTTAACTTCTTTAAATACTGATCTAATAGGATTAACTTCATTTACATTTTCATCTGGATTAGCAAATCTATTTAATTGATTTCCAGTAACTTTAATAACTTCACATTTGTCATCTCCGGGGACGTCTAATTTTTCTAAACCTGGTCTATCATCTCTTCCTGGTCCTTTTTTTCCTCCTTTTAATGGAGTTGGAGTTTCTGGTTTATTAATAACTGAACCTAATGTTTTCATTTGATTTAATATATCTTTAGGACTTCTATTTCCTTTTGATTTAATTAAGATTATATCATCGTTTTCATCTCCTGGTTGATGTGACATATCTCCTTTAACTCTATTATATATATCTTTCAAATCGGTTTTTCCTGGGACTTTAATAACTTGAGGATTTTTAAGACCGTCTCTATTTAATAAAGATCCTAATGTCTTTGTATAATAATAAGTAGCATTATCTTTGGCAGGATCTTTTTTCTTATTTTCTTCTTCAGCTTTTCTAAATACATCTAAAACTTGATAATTTTTATTGGCCATATTATTAGGATCTGCTAAAATTGTGAGAGAGCCAATGTCACCATCTTCATATTCTTCTCCATTTTCCTTTTTGCCATTTCCTTTAACTTTAGTTGTGTAATAATATGTTTTAGGCATATCATCATTTCCTTCAAATAATTTTTTGACATCAGGTAATTCGCCTCCTTTAACTGTTTCATAATCTTTTCCATCAACTCCATCTGGTTTTCCTCTTTCTTGAATTTCGTCTACAAGATCTCTACCGTCTTTATCTCCTTTAAGTTTATAGAATGAAATTGATTCTTCACCTGACTTTGGTCTGATTCTTTTGACTTTTACATATTTAACTGGCTCTTTTACACCGCTTTTATTTGGACGATTAACTGTAACAGTTTGAACTTCAACTCCTTTGTTAGCATCATCATCTTTATTTCTATAGACACCTTTAGCATCATTCATATGTTTAATTATATCATTAGGATTGATATCTCCATGGACTTTTATTAATTGAATACCTTCTTCAGGAGATTTGAAATTACCATCTTTATCCTTTATACGATTATATATTTTATCAAGATCAGTATCTGCTGGAATTTGAACTAATTGTACTTCTCCTGGTCTATCAGCAGTTCCTCCTAATACTTTTCTATAATAATAATTAGCACCATCTTTATCTTTATCTGCTTCATTAAATAAATTATCAATACGATGAGCTCTATTATTATTAAATTCAGGTTTTGCTAATTCAGTTAATTTATCTCCTGAGACTTTAATACATTCTAAATCGCCGTCTCCATTATCAATTCTTTCGATTCCTTTTCCTAAAACTTTTGAAACAGCACAATCTTCATCAAAATCATTAGGTTGACCTCTTCCTAATTTGTCTCCATATATTTTATATTCTCCAGATTTTGCTACTGGTTCTTCTGGTTGACCAGTAGTTCCTGGTCTTTTTTTACCTCCGTTGACATTTTCTACTTCACCATTTTCCCCTGGTCTCTTACCACGGTGATTTCCAGCTTTTCTCATATGACTAGCTATATCATTATTATCGACATCTCCGACAACTTTGAATATTTGAATACCATCATCATCTTCTGGTCTGTTCATTACTCCTCCCATTGTTTTCATTTGATTATAAATTTCATCAACTTTAGTATCAGGTTTCACTTGTCTAATCTGTGAAAGATCTGGTCTTACTTTGTCATCTCCTTTAACTTTAATATAGTAATAATATGCTGGAGTTTTGTCGTCTTTGTCAGCTTCTGGATCAGCCTCTTTGAATAATTGATCAACATTTTTACCTTTATTTAAGTCATTATTTGGATCTCTTTTTATAGTAACAGATTTGACTAAACCTTTTGCGTCAGGATTCTTACTTTTGTCATCTCCGAAAACTTTTGTTTTATAGAAATATTCTGCTGGTTCTTTTTTTGCTTTGTCTCTGAAGTATTTCTTAACGTCATCTAAGTCTTTTCCAGCCATCTTTTGATATTTATTTTGAGTGTCTGGTCTATTCCAATTAGAACCTAATACTTTAATATGGTCTAATACTTCATTTACATTTCCATCTCCAAGAACTTTGTAGTATTGTTCTGGTTCATTTCCTCCTTTAGGCTTATTTACTAAAGGTCCAGATATTTTAATATATTGTACTGGCTCTTTACCTGAACTTGGCTTATTTAAATCATCTCCTCCAATTTTAACAAATTGTACTTTAGTGCAAGGTTCTTCTTTTTCTTTTGGTTCTTCTATTTCTTTTGGAGTTAAATCACCTTTGTTTTTAAGTTGTCTTAATACATCTTTTACATCTTTATTTGGTGGAACTTTAATTAAAATTACATCATCATTTTCATCACCTGGTCTATTTGTCATATCTCCTTTAACTTTATTAAATATATCTTTCATATCAGTATCTTTTGGAACATTACTTACTTCTGGAAGTCCTTCAGCATTTAATCCTGAACCTAATACTTTTGTATAATAATATTTATTATCATCTTTTAATTTTTTATTATTTGCTTCTTCAGCTTTTCTGAATACTTGTAAAACTTGATGATTTTTATTAGTTCTATTATTTGGATCTGATAATACAGTGACAGAATGAACTTTACCATCTCTATATGGTTTTCCATTTTTATCTTTGCCACTTCCTCTAACAATTGAGGTATAATAGAATGTTTTAGGCATATCTTTATTTCCTTCAAATAATTTTTTTGCATCTGGTAATTCAGCTCCTTTAATAGTTTCATAATCTTTTCCATCTTCTCCATCTGGTTTTCCTTTTTCTGTAATTTGTTCTAAGATATCTCTAATATCTTTACCTCCTTTAACTTTATAATATGCTACATTATCTTCACCTGGCTTCTTTTTACCTCTAGTAGCTTTAATAAATTTAACTGGTTCTCTAACACCATTTTTATTTGGACGAGAAACAGTGACACATTGTACTGTAGTTCCTTCTGATGGTTCTCCTCCTTCATTAGCATATAATTTTTTAGCTTCATTCATATGTTTTGTAACTTCATCTGGATTTACTTTTCCTACAACTTTTACTAATTGAACACCATCATCAGGAGTTTTTAAATCTCCTCTGATATCACAATATATTTCATCCATTTCTTTTTCTCCGGGAACGTCATTTAAATTATTTTTGTCAGGTTTGTCTTTGCTAGAACCTAATACTTTTCTATAATAATATTTTATACCATTATCATCATCATCAGCATTTTTAAATACTGATCTAATAGGATTAACTTCATTTATTTTTTCATCTGGATTACCGAATCTATTTAATTGATTTCCAGTAACTTTAACAACTTCGCATCTATCATCTCCGACATCTAATTTTACTAAACCTGGTCTTTCATCAGTTTTTTTTTCTGGTTCTTTTTCTTCTGGATGATTAATAACTGTCCCTAAAACTTTTGTTTGAGCTAATAATTCATTAACGTTTCTGTCTCCTTTTGATTTAATTAAGATTATATCATCATTTTTATCTCCTGGTCTATGTGTCATATCACCTTTAACTTTATCATATATATCTTTCAAATCTGTATTTCCTGGGACTTTAATAACTTGAGGAGTTTTAAGATCTTCTCTATTTAATAAATCTCCCAATGTCTTTGTATAATAATAAGTTGCATTATCTTTCTCAGGATGTCTTTTGTCGTCTTCTTCTTCAGCTTTTCTAAATACTTCTAATACTTGATGATTTTTATTGGTCTTATTATTAGGATCTGATAAGACTGTAACAGATTGAACTCTGCCATCACCATAAGGTTGTCCGTCTTTCTTTGTTCCGTTTCCTTTAACTTTAGTTGTGTAATAATATGTTTTAGGAATATCTTTATCATTATCAAATAATCTTTTGACATCGGGTAATTCAGTTCCTTTTACTTTTTCGTAGTCATCTCCTTCTTTTCCGCTTGGTTTTCCTGTATTTTGAATTTCGTCTAAAATATCTCTGGGATCTTTTCCTCCTTTAAGTTTATAATATGAAATTGGTTCTTCTCCTTTCTTTGGTCTTCCTCTTTTTGCTTTTATATATGTAACAGGTTCTTTAATATTGTATTTATTTGGACGACTCACTGTCACAGTTTGTACAGTTGTTCCGACATTATTATCATCTTCACCTCTACGATAAATGTTTTTAGCATTATTCAAGTGATCAGTAATATCATTAGGATTAACATCACCCACAACTTTTATTAATTGAATACCTTCTTCAGGAGTTTTGAAATCACCTTCTTTAGATTTGACTTGGTCATAGATATTATCGACATTTGCATCTCCAGCAACTTCAGATAAAGGATCTTTTTCTGGTTTATCCATATTCTTTCCCAAAACTTTTCTATAGTAATATTTAACCCCATCATCATCATCTTTAGCATGTCTAAATAAGATTCTAATATTGCAAGGTTGGTCCGATGGTTTTTGTGGATTAGCGAAATTATTCAATTGATCTCCACTGACTTTAATCCATTCAATGTCGTCATTTCCATCATTATCAATTTTTTCAATACCATTTCCCAAAACTTTGGTAGTTATGCAATTTTCGTCGAATTCGGGAACTTTATCTTCTGGTTCTTTCGTGGGATCTCTTGGTATCGGGGCGATGTCAGTTGGTTTCATTAATCCTTTTTCTTTATCATCGAAATATTTTTTGACATCTTCTAATTCTTCTCCAGTTACTCTCTGGAATTTATCGCCTGGTTTTGGTCTGTTTAATAAGTCTTTTCCTTCTTTAATTTGATCTAAAGCTTCATTTAAATCTTTATCTTCAGGAACTTTGAAATAAATTTCTGGTTTTTTTCCGTTTTCTGGCAAGGGCTCATCTGGTCTTGCTAAACTGTCTCCAGATACTTTTATATAATTTATCGAATCTTTTGGTTTTGACCATTTTGTTCCTGAAACTTTAATATAATTAATTGTAAGAGGAGGATTTTTATAGTTATCTATTATGAATCTAATTATATCTTTTTTGTCTGGTTTTCCCACAGTTTTAACTAGTTGTACTCCGTCATTATTGTCTTTTCCGGGTTTTTTTGGTCTGAAGAATTTTCTAACGTCAGTATGTATATCAGTCATTGGTTTTTCTCTATTTGCTTCTACTAATTCAATATCGTCCTCTTTTAAATCTCCCAATTTTTCTCCTATTAATTTTGTATAATAATATTTAGGAGTTTTGTCTCCTTTTACAGTATCATCATAAGGTTCAATTTCTGATGCTTCAATCATTTCTCCTACTTCAAAGTCATTTACGGGGTCTTCATATCTTGAGAATTCATCTCCTAAAATTCTGATACCTCCAATAGCATAGTCTTCTCCCTTTTTATTTTTGCCTTTGTCTTTTTTGTATTCATAAGTAGGTATTTCATTTGGCTTTCTCTTTCCTTTATAAGCACCTGTTATTGGTTCATTTTCTCCCGGACGTCTTGGTGCTCCTCTTAATTGGTTTTTGGCCAATTCTTTTTCTTCTTCAGGTTTAAATTTGATCAAATCTTTATCTTTAATTTGGTCTAATATTTCCTTCATATTGGCATCTCCGGTGACTTTCACGACTAAAACACCATCATCTTTTCCGTCTCCGGGTTTCTTTGAATTTGTATTTAATGGTTTTACTTTATTATATATTTCTTTCATTTCAGTATCTTTTGGAACTTTGGTCAATTTAATATCTGATGGTTTAAGCATTTTAGATCCGACGACTTTAGTATAATAATATTTAGCATCATCTTTCTTTGGTTTTGGCTTTCTTTTTCCTTGATTCTCTTCTGCTTTTCTAAATACTTCTTTTACTTTATTATTTTTATTTGTGTTATTAAGAGGATCTGATAAAACTGTCACAGAGTGGACTTTACCGTCTTCATATGGCTTTCCTTTCTTGTCTTTTCCTTCACCTTTAACGAAACTTGTGAAGAAATATGTTTTTGGCATATTACTACTATCAAATATTTTTTCCAATCTAGGTATTTGGTCTCCTTTGGCATTCTCATAATCTACTCCTTCTTTTCCAGATGGTTTTCCATTCTTTTGAATTTCGTCTAAAATATCTCTTAAATCTTTGCTTCCTTTAATTTTATAATAACTAACTGGTTCTTGTCCTGGCTTTGGTTTTCCTCTTTTGGCTTTAACATATAGAACTGGTTCTAATACTCCATTTTTATTTGGCTCTTTTATAGTTACACTTTGAAGTGTGGTACCTCCGGCTTCTCCATCTTTGTCATCTTTGTTATATAAATCATTTACATTATTCATATGATTAGTTAAATCTTTGGGATTTATTTTTCCAACAACTTTCAAAAGTTGAATACCTTCATCGGGAGATTTGAAATCGCCTTTTTTAGCTCTTAATTTTTTGTAAATATCATCGACATTTGTTTCTCCTGGAACTTTCTCAATTAATTCACCATCAGGTTTATCTTCATTTTTTCCCAAAACTTTTCTAAAGTAATAATTTATACCTCCATCTTGCTCATCTTGATCTTCTAAATCATCATCTAAATTTCTATCAGAGAATAATTGATTGACTTTTGGCTTTTTGGGTTCTTCAGCATATTTCTTTAATTGGTCGCCTTTTACTTTCACAAACTGAACTGAGAATTTTCCTTTTTCAGATGGGAGTTTATCTTCATCGGCGAATAATTTTTGTCCGGGCTTATATGATAAAGGTAAATTTCTATTATCTCCTTCAGGTTTTTTCTTAGTTAATTCAGCAAGATTATTATCATCTTTGTATTTTGGGGCTTGCTCCAATAAGTAATTGTATAATTTGGCTAAAGCAATAACAACACCTTCATCGTATTTTTCATCATTTTTCAAGTTGTTCAAATTAAATGGTTCAACTTTTTTTTCTTCTTCTGGAGTAAGTCCTCCTTTGATTGCATTCTTGGCATCATTTAAAGCTAATTCTTTCAATTTATTTTCTTTATCATCTAAAATTTTGTCAATGACAGGTCTATAGGTTTGAACCATATTATTAAAGAATGTGCCAATTTCTGGACGAATATCTTTGAATACTTTCTCGAATGCTTCAGGCTCGGTGGCAAGGGATAAATATGTCAATAATTTATTTTTGTCTTTTAAATCTTCTTCTGCATTCTTTTCTTCCTCGGGATTATTAATGACACCTTTTAATGCACCTAAAAATGTTTTTGAAGGCTTCTTTTCTTCTTTTTTTGGAATACCTTTTTTTCTAATAGCACTTCTGAATCCATTTCTATAGTCTGGATTATCCATTAATGTGTCGGCAATTTTATCTTCGATTGCTTTGACTTTGTCTGCAACGTTACCGTCTCTGAAAAATTGTGCCTGGTTTGATAAACCTAATTTCATCAAATCTTTAAGGTCATCAACTGATTCGGGGTTAAATTTGACATTGCTATTAGATAAGATTGTTGCAATTTCATTGAAAAGGTTTCTGTCGGGGAAATTAATAGATGCCAAATTTGTCAAATTTTTCACAGTTTTTTCGTCGACAAATTCGTCCTTTCCATTATCTAGACCTTTATTAATAATTTGGAGACATTGGACTAAATAGTTATCTGAATCTTCGGGTTTTGGTTCTTCTTCCTCAGATGGGCCATTTTTATTTCTGTTTTCTAAATCTTTTATTAATTCGTCTCTTTTTTTGTCACCTTCTTCTTTTGTTAAACCTAAATGAGCGAACGAATTAATTCCCAATTTTTCTTCTTCTTTTAATTGTTCAGGAGTTTTTGTATTAATAGTACCTTTTGTGAAATATTTCATATATGGCATATCGTCATCTTTGCTTCCTGGCTTGTTTTTGGCAGCATTGTCGACATCGTTTTTAATTATTTTATTTAATAAATCGACACCATCAGAATTTAAAAATTCATCCAAATTTTCAGGGCTATTTAATAATGAATTAAGCATTTTCAATCCATTAGCTTTTAATAGCCTACTTGCTGGGTCATTTAAATCAGCGACTGATTTAAGTTCTTGAAGCAAGCCTTGGAGGCCTCCTCTTGAAAGTAATGAATTAGCCATGGCTGGTTTTCTCAAAGCTAAGTAACTTAATATATTATTTATTTCTTTGGTAACTTCAGGGTTGTCGAGATAGTCATCTTGAATATCATATAATTTATTGACAAATCCGTCATCAATTTTATCGTTTAAATGCTTTTTGAATAAAGTGTCATCTTTGACATAGTCGCCTAAAACTTTGCATGCCAATAATAAAGGTTCTTCATAGTTAGATTTATCTAATAATATTTTTAAAGTATCTGCAGCAACGTCACCATGTCTTGGATCTTCTTTTGTAGGTAAATTATCTCTAATTTTTTTAAGAATACCCATATCATGTGTAAGTAAACTATCAATTGTAGTCGAAACATCTGGGCTTTTCGTGGTCATATCAACAGCCTTATTTAAATCTTTTATGAAAGGCTCTTCCAATATGGGTTTGACTGTTCTTTTATTTGTAGTAAATGAGTTAATCATTTCTTCGTTTCCAAGAATTTTATTTTTAACTTCGGGATCATTGAAATCTTTTTGGACATTTTGATGGAATTCTTTAATAGCATCTCTGATGACTCCTTCAGCTATTTTTTCTTGTCCCGGTAATCTCATTAATTCATTTGCGATTTCGTCGGCTGGTTTTGTAATTTGCTCAACACTTGCAAATTTAGATCTGATTTGTAATAAATTCATCAAAATATTTTGGTTACCAATTACTTCAGCGTTTTCTTTACTTGATAAAGTGATCATTTTTAACAATTCCATACAGTCTATAACTAATGGACGACTTTGGGCTGTGTCCATAATTTGTAAAAGTAATCTTGGACATCCGGATTTAACTAGGGAGTTGCAAATTTCTGGTTTCTTACTGGCAAATGCTGTTAATGTCTTAACAACAGAGTCACATAAATCTTCATTACTTAAAGCTTTTCTCAATAAGGTCATTAATGCCCCGATGTAGTTCTCTGAAGTTGTCTTGACAGGGTCATCAGTTAATTCTTTTTCGTGATCTCTAATGAAAGCTATATTTTGTCTTAGTTGTTGTAAATGTTCCATAAGATTTGGACTATCAGTTGATTTTGTGATTACTTCATTATTTAAACTTGTGATATCTTTTAATAAAGTTCTATAGTTGTCTTGTTGTGTCTTGTTGAATTTATCAATACCTTGATCTTCCAATTTTCTCAAAGTACCTAATTGTAGATGTAATCTCTTGTTGGATGCGTCACATATTTCTTTATATTTTGGATTGTTTTCATTTGCTTTAAGTCTTTTGAATCCTTCGATGAATGAAATTTCTTTTTTGATTAAATCTCTCAAAGTATTGAAGTCATCAGTCATTCCTGCGTTGAAAAATTCGTCAACGTTCAAAGCGCAATTTTGGTAAATTAAATTATTTTCTAATTTTAAAATATCATCTACTCTGTTAGCTTCGGGAACAAATGCGTTAGCATTCTTTTTAAATTCTTTAACTTCTCTTAAGAACACTTCCATTGGAATTAATCTTTTCAAAAGCATACTTCCTTTGACCAATATTTTTCTTTCGGTTTCTTCATCCTTTGGCTCTTTTGCATCATTAACGTCTTCTTTGTCATCGTCATAATCTGCTTCTTTGAGCACTGTTGAACTTGTATAGAAAGGTTTTGCCATTACTGAGTCTATTGCTTTTACATAATTTAGACCATAATTTGGATTTTCTTTTACATTTGGATTTGTTAGCATAGTTTGTACAAAAGTTGGATTTAAGTATTCGTCTAACATATTTAAGCAAATTAAGTTTGGATATCTGAATTTATATTTGTGGTCCATGAAGTTGGTAACAACTGGTATTATATCTTTTTTAAGGGGACTTTCATGGCTTTCATTTTTAATTGTATCTGAAATAACATCTAAGTCATTTGTTAATGTTCTCCAGTTATCACTGAAGCCTATAACGCCTTGCATATATGGGAAACATTTCTTTAAATTTTGGGGTAATTGGAGACAATGATCTGGGAAATCTTGTACAATTAAGTCTGAAATTTTTAATACATTTGATGCAGCATAGTTCGGCTTCTCGTCTTCTCCAAAATATTTTTTACCATTGAAAATGATATCTCCAGTTAAATAATTTAATAATTCTATCCATTTTGGAGATTTTTTTTGTTCATCATTTTTGTGATCAAATCTTTGTTTAATGATATCATTGTATGAAGTAAAATAACTTTTGAAAGCATTCTTTAATGGTTCTACTTCCTCTCTGTCTCCAGCTTGTTCTAATTTTGTTACTTGGTCCCTGGTATTATCCCAATTCTTCTTGCAGCCATCATCGATTGTGTCTTTCAAAATAGTAAATCCACAATCTGGATCATCTTCTTCCTCTTCGAAAACTTCAGGCATATAATCGAATGCTCTTTTGAATAAAGTTAAGAAATGTTTATTAGCCATGAGATAATCTTTGATATATCCAGGCTTTTTATTGGCTAAATCAATTTTACATAATTTGTTGAAAAGTTTGACCAACATATCAAAGTTATGTTTTAAGGTAACAATTTTAGCAAGTTCGTCAACTAACATAAGATTGGAAACCAAAGCTAAAGAATCTCTTCCTAATACAATAATTTCTTGCATATCATCTTTATCTAGTCTGTCTGAGCATTCTTTTAATTTCTCTAATTCTTTTTCAAGGTCATCTTTAGTCATAATTTTTGCCATAATCTTTGCTGCTTTGTTAATTATTTTTGGAGCTTCTGAAAAATCTTCGACAACATCACATAATATAATTGGAGCATCGGCTTCTTTTACTTCTTTTTTACCTTCATCATTCCTACATAAATTATCTACTACAATAAGGCCATTGAAGACAGCGTTTGGCTCTCCTTTTTCAGCACATTTTTTAACATTTTTAAGTATACTTGGAACAATACCTTTCTTAATAAGGAAGTCTCTACCAACTTTTTGATTACTTACTTTTTTCATTGTATCAAGGTTGATTGAAATAACTTGAGTATCATCTGAATATAAGTCATTTACTAATTTAATAGTTTCAGCAAGACCAGAATCCAAAAGTTTATTAATTAACTGAGGTACTTGACATAAATTATTCAAGCATTTGATAAGTGGAACTGAGCCTGGTCCTTTTGATTTTGAAAGTAATAACTCAATTACTGCTTCATGACCTTTTGCTTCAACGAATTTTTGAGCCAATTCTTGGTCAACACCTTCATTTAAGGAGGTAAGTTTTAATATGATATCTGCTATTTGTCTACACAAATCCTCGTTGTGGATATTTTTTAGGGCAATTGAACGAAGGACATCTAAACCTCCTTGCTCTATTATAAGTTTTGCGTTTAGTCTGGCATCACTCTGGGGGGGAGTGATCATTTTATCTAAAGAACTGAATGAGTAGGAAAGCAATTTTGCAAATTTAGGATTGTTTTTGGCACTGGTTAATACATCATTGATTGCCTTCCTTTTTGAATTTAGTTGTGCCTCTTTCTCTCTCTTGACTTGTTCATAAGATTTAACACGCATTTTCGTGTTCATTTTTTTTTTATATGGATGAATAAAAATATTAGTAGTTAAATATTTTTTTAAAATTATTATAATTTTATATTTTTACTATTATTTTGAATGATATTTGTTTTTGAATATATTATTTTTTTAGTTATAATAAATATTCTTTTAATTGTTAATTAATTTTAATTTAAATATTTATTAATTAATTGGGGATTGGGGATTGGG